>CBVK0100413656.1:0-19428 GCA_900067695.1 Picea abies
CAGTCTCTGTACATTTCTTTCATTTATAGAAATCATGTATTACTGTATCTCTATGTTTATGGTTGCATCTCTGATATATTTATGTTATATTACTGGATATACGCGATATCTCTGTGCAATTCTTTATTATATCTCCGCTCTCATTTCGTGCCGAAAATAATCTGGATCAGATTGGGTCCATGAATTCCTTCTTCTTCCCCTTATCCATCTCCCTGTCCATATCTCAATCTCCTGTCAGTGCTTCCCCCCTTCCCCCATGCGCACAGGGAAGTTTAGTTATCTAATTCCACTGTCATCATCCCTTTGTCATACAATAAAATCTTGATTGAAGTATACAACAATATGATGTGCCTACCTCTGGGTCCTTTCAAAAAATCCTACTCTGCAACAGTGTAGGACTTCACGGTATCTACTATGAATTCGGTGATAAACCCCACAACAATACTGTTTAACTAGAAATATACTGTGTGCGTGAATTTGTTATTAACTTGTTGTAACTGAACGATCTCCACATGATGCCACTCTAGTTGTCTGATGTGATTTGTAGGGTGGTTGTACTTCAACCTTAATAGCCACTCTTGCAACAGATGCCGGAAATCGCAGAAAAATACCTCATGCAAGTCGCCAAACATGTATTTGTGGAGATATTTGCATGGTGTCAACTTAGGGTTTCTGTTGTCCTTCTGTGCAAATTCAATTTCTTTTGTCCTCAACCATCTTTCAATCTCCACCTTCGTTGGATTCCATGGCCTGAACATTCCATTCTATACTTTAATCCTTCACGCTTTTCTTCCACAGATCCCATCCACTCAATCCTATGCAGTTCCAGCTGGAAACATAACCATTTGTTGGTATTTTAGGCTGACCCAGGTTTTGATCTCAAATAGGTTTCCAAAAAAACCCTAAAAAATATCGCCCCCCTGGTAAACCAAAAGTCAACGCTGCGCATAGGATGCACAATGCAGTCTCACCCAAGATAAATTTTATGGGAGACTGCAATACTCAGGTGTTTGTAGTCTAGGAATGAGTGGGGATCGTGGTTGGCTTCTTTTCCATATACATCATCATTAATCATTCATCTACGTATAGGATTCATTCATCTTTAAACCTAGGTATGCATGTTGTTATAACTAGTTTTAACCATTCATTCTTGAGATAATGATTAACATAATAGTAAAAGCATTCATTAACAATCACACATAACACAAGGTTTACCGTGGTTCACCTCCTCCTGGGGATACATCCACAAAGATCCGACTTCTCTGCTCTTTTATTTATATATGTGCTATGGACTATTCTATTGTTTTTTTTCAATGTTGGAGTTGTGTAAGAATGTATCTCACATTGTAGATTATTCTTATGTGTAGTTGTTGCATTCTTATTTTTATTCTCTATAACTATTTGTCTGAATCTGTATGTATAGGAATGCAAATGGTTGTTTTAATGATGGATTGTTCTAGGTTTGCAATCATTTACTTATATTCTTGTATTTATTCTTAGCGAACTAATTCATGGGTCATTAACAATAACATGTGTGGTTTTGTGATTTCTTCCTAGTTACTCTTATTCATGTTTGGATGCATGCATTTTCATCTTAGATTAGTTGCATAACGTTTGTTATTTTAAGGGGTGACATGTGAGTGGGGGGGTAATTTTTACCTCGAAGGACAAAAGGTAGTAGATTATGCGTGGGGTTTGGGAACTACAAAAATACTCATGTTGAGATCCTATCCATCTACATGGGTATGGCACTAATTGAGGAACATCCATCTATGTGAGTCCTTGTCATGGGATATTTCAAGATGATCATAAAGGGCCTGCGCCAAATTAGCAAACAAATGCAAACAAATTTGTAAGGAATTTGAAACATAATACATAATGAGGGGAATTTTTTTTAAGGTGTGGAATATTTTCACATTCTCTGAGGTCTAAATGGACAAGCAGACACTCAAGCCAAATTTGCAAGACAATTGAAGCAAGGGGAAGCTCGAATCGATGGAGAGTCACATACAATCCACCTACCATAGTTTAATGCATACAAACAATAACATTTCTCAAAGAATAATGAGCAAAGGTGGGATCAAAGGTACAATGGAAAATATTTTTGGTTATGGGAGGGACGTGACCCCACTTCCCCCTTGTGCTCATATTAATGGAGCATTAAGAGTAAATTTGACATTTGGTGTTCTCTCTATCACCGTCCCGCGAGACCCACTACCTCAATAATACTTGTCCAATCCTCCTTGCATGGGTCGATTTAAATTTTGTTGCATCATCTCAATGTCGACATATGGGATTTTATTTTCATTCCACTCCAGACGCAACAGTTTCATGGCTTTCGGCCATTTCTGTGTCAATTTTTGCATGAGCACGGGAACTCATTCCTCCGTCGTGAGTACAAAGAGAATTAACCTCCCTCTCTTGGTAATAATTCCATACATTCCCTTAGAGAATGTGGTGATATTGGGACATGTTTTTTATCTGGGTATTGATGATGCATTTGTTGGAGACTTATCTAGCACCAACCTTCTTTTTTCAGATTCATAACTTCAACTTCTATACACAATTTCGATTTGCAGAACCCCGATTAATTCCAATTATGTGGCATCACAATCCCCCCCGTGCGACTGTGTATAGTGTAAGATGGAAAAATTAGAGGATAACTCAAAGCTACAACAACAACATTTGGACAACCTTAGAGCTTCCAACGCCTAGTTGCAACAACATTTTCAAGAATGTGAGGAGAATCACAACAAAGAAATTATTATTATGAGAGAAGTTAACAAACACACAGCCCAATTCTGCTCTCTTCAAAGACAAGGACATAACATGCTCCATGAAGCTCCAACTCATCCAAATTCACCTCCCTCAGTGGGATCGATGGCCTCTTGCGAAGTCATTCAATCACAATGACTCTGACCAGACTCAACACCAGTGCTAGTGGAGGATTCTCCGACTATGGTAGATATAGAGTTTGTTGGAGTTACTTCACACACACCTAGGATTTATTTTTCCTAAGTTTTTTCCTTGTTTATTAGTCATTATCCAGTCTCCTATATTTTAGGAAGAACATTCCTCTAGGGAGAATATTCTCTTCAGTTTTCACTTTAGTTTGATTAGTTGAGTTGAGTCTAGATGTTGCATTGGTTTTGTCACCATGAAACATTGGGATCATCACCAGGCAATGTGAATTATCCTTGGTATCATCACCAGAATTGTGCATTACCCATGATTCCCTGATCTTCTCCTCACTTCACTTTATTTCAGTTAGTTAACTGAAGACTGATACACTAGTTAACTCAACTAGGTGGCAGTTCACTCCTGTAACTGCCTGAGAGACTAGACTAGGTGGAAGTTTAATCCCGTAATTGTTGGTGTGTGTACAAATCACTCTAGACCACCACTATGGCGCATTGGCCTCTCCTCCAGTGCGCATTGGTTGAGTTATACATAGTATATCATGTGTAAATTATTCATTATTCATTACGGTTAATGAGAATTCTTCCATTCTTTCTCTCTTGCTTCTTCTCTCTCAATTTATCTCGTCAAATGTGTGTGGTATTTTCTATCTAGATATATTATGTGTAGGTTCAACACATTACATGGTATCATAGTTGACATGCTGCTAAGCAAAAGCTACACCAAATTTTTTTTCAGGTACCAAAGATTGAAGACAACGGAAAAATGGAATTCCCAAAAGAATTCATTCTTACACCTTACAATTACTTTGCATGGAAGGAGAGAATAATCATGCATATATGAACCAGAGGATTGTACAGGTTAACCTTGAATATAGACACAAAACTGACATCATCCATAGAAAATTCCAAGTATCTAAATCAAATGGATGAAGCATTCAGAACAATTTGCAGTCTCATCTCTCTTGATCTCCTTTTTCACATATCTTTCTATAAAACCCCCAATTAAGCTTGGACCACCTTGGAAGGGATCTTTGGAAAATGGGATGAGATAAGGGGACACATGCTCGAGGTGGAATTTCTCACATTGGATCCAAAAATCTTCGAAAATCTCCAAGATTTCTTTACAAAATTCAAGGATTTACTGTCGCAACTCAAAGCTTGCGGGGTTGATAAATCTCAGGAGGAGAAACAAACGGTTCCCACCATTCTCTCCAAGCTTGGTCCTGAATTCTCTGTGTTCGTATCCACATTCCATTTAGTCAAATTCACCTCCGGAGCCACCTAGAAGATGCCTTCTCTTGAGGAATTTATCGAATCCCCGACACAAGAGCAAACCAAGCTCATCAACATGGGAAAAATCAAAGACCCAAAGGTACATGCACTTACTGTGAAAGATGGAAGCCATCAATATCATAAATTTAAAGACAAATACAAAATGAAATCTCATGCAAATCTGAAGAAGGAAGGGTACTCAAAACCCTTCATCGATGCCTCCGGATCCAAAGGTGGAAAGGGAAGAAAAGGGGAGAAATGCACATACTTCCATAAAGGATTCCATCAAGAATACACATTCATGTAGAAAAAAATAGATAGAATGACTCAAATACTTCAACAAAACAACCTTGGAGATCGCATCCCCGAGGGTGCCAAGAAGAAGAAGCGAGAAGATCAAAATCCCAAGAAAGGCAATTCTAGCCATGCCTTGATTGCCATCAACTCCTCTCCCGATGCTTGGATTGTAGATTCGGGAGCATCGCATCATATGGATGTCAAAAAAGTAGTCTATTCTTCATTGGATGCATGCATAGGTCCTCCTATTCTGATGGAGGACAAATCTCTAGTCAAGGTCACTGACAAAGGAATGATTGAACTCACCAACATAAGCTTTGAGAATGTGCTGCACGTTCCCAAACTTTTCGTTAATGTTCTTTCCGTGTATCATATGAAGAATTCTGACACCGGAAAGAAAGTCATATTCACACCAAATGCAGTGGACATATATGACATGCAAACCAATTCCAGGGTTTCTACCGGTGAGGTAAATCATTAATCTAGATTGTATACATTTTCTGAATTTATTGAACAAGATTCTGCTTTACTGCTTACCCATGTTGATGAAAGTAGTAAGATATGGCACAAAAGGTTCAGGAATTTTAATTTCAGATATATGAAACAACTTAGCAAGAAAATATTGGTTGATGGTCTACCATACATTCATTTCTCCAAAGGAATCTGTGAGGGATGTGTTCTTGGAAAACACCCTCAAGAGAAATTCGACAAAGGAAAGACTCATAGAGCTTCCTCTCCTTCAGATTTGATCCATAGTGACCTCATGGGTCATTTTATGCATCCATGAATCAACAAAGAAAGGTTTGTTCTCATTTTTGTTGATGATTTTTCATGTTTCACATGGATTTACTTTCTCAGGCAAAAATCTGAGATCTTTCGACACCTCAAAGATTTCAAAGCCCTGGTTGAGACACAGTCAGGAAATAAAATCAAAGTCCTCCGAAATGATAATGGGGGAGAGTATGTCAATCACGAGATCCAAAATCTTTTTCATGAGGCATGGATTCAGTTGCAACACACAGTTCCCTATATTCCGCAACAAAACAAAGTTGCTAAGTGGAAAAACAAATCTCTAAAAGATATGGCGTATTGGATGCTACATGCAAAGTCACTACCACATAGACTATGGGACGAAGCACTTAATTGTGCAACCGACATCCAAAACAGATCTCCCCATAGATTTGTCAAGGATAAGACCCCCTATGAGGCTTGGAGCGGCCTTAAACCATAACTGACCCACTTTCATATTTTTGGTTCACATGTATGGGCCCAGATTCCCTCTGAAAAGAGGAAGGCCTTTGATCCATAGAGCATTGAGTGTATTTTTGTTGGATACCCTGACGATGTGAAGGGATACAAAATTATTGATCTTGCCTCAGACCGGCTCATCATTGAGTTAAGTGTCCAATTCGAGGAAAGTGTGTGGCATGTACCTCAACAACTGCATGCAGACACCTTCATTATTCCACCTGTCCGAGATGATGAGCATGCACATGCTGACTCTTCTTCAGATGAGAGTTCTGATTCAGAGGAATTAGATGATCTAGATACATAGTCAGTATAGTTAGATGTAGAGTCAGAGCATCCATATGCAGATGTAGAGCCAGAGTAGAGGACCAAGTGGGAAAAAACTACTGTTCAGGATGCAGGGGATCTTGTTGGTGATACAACCGATACTAGGAGGACTCGATTTGATTTCGAGGAGCCTCCTGTTTCACTCACTTCCACTGAACCATTTCCCTCCAGGAATATTTTCTTGGTTCAGTCTTCAGATCCATATTCTTATGGTGAGGCTACTGGAAATCCCTTTTGGGAATATGCCATGCAGGAGGAGTACAAATCCCTCCTCTAGAACCAGACTTGGGATTTGGTTCCCCTTCCTTTTGGAAGGAAACTTGTCAAATACAGATGGCTCTATAGAACCAAGAATGCAATGGATGGACATAATAGCAGATACAAAGCCAAGATTGTTGCCAAAGGATTTCAACAGGTGCATGGAATTGACTATGATGAGACCTTCGCTCCAGTAGCGAAGATGGATTCCATACGTTTGGCCCTTTCCATTGTGTCGGCTAAGGGATGGGAAGTCCATCATATGGACATGAAGAATGCATTTCTTCATGGTGATCTCTCTGAGGATATCTATTTGGAGTAGCCCTAGGGATTTATGCAGGATTCATCTTTGGTCTGTTGACTGAGGAAGTCTCTTTATGGCCTCAAGTAGGATCCGTGGGCATGGTATGCCAATATGGACTCCTAACTATTGTCACAAAAATTTGTATGTTGTAAATAAGACTTGAATGTCTACATGCTCAGGACGGTTGATTCACTTCTACTCTTAGTTCTGTATGTTGATGATTTGCTGATCATCGATTGCTCGACTTTAGTGATTGTTGTATTAAAGAGGATTCTACATGAGTTCAAGTTTTTGATGATGGACATGGGTCCACTACACTTCTTCCTTGGACTAGAGATCAGTCAGGATACACTAGGCATCAAACTGTCTCAGGCCAAGTATGCACGATATCTCCTTGATATAATTCACATGACATAGTACAAGTTTGCTCCGACTCCATTCCTATTAGTAGTCAAACTTGAGGATGGAAGGGACACTCCACTGGTTGACATCACACTATACATACAACTAGTGGGGAGCTTGTTGTATCTCACACACCTTAGACTAGACCTCTCCTATGTAGTTGGTGTAGTTTTTAGGTTGATGTAAGAGTCACATGAGCCACATTGGAAGGCTGCAAAACATATCATTCGATATGTATAGGGCACCATCACCTTTGGGATTCATTATGAAACAGACTCTACATTATATCTCATCAGGTTCAATGATTTTGATTGGGTTGGCAATAACATTGATCGCAAGTCCACATCTGGTTACTCACTTAGTCTTGGTTCCAGGCCTATCTGTTGGTTGAGCAAGAAGCAGGCTGCTTGTTAAGGCTTAAAATATCATTAGGTTTCTTTTCAATTTACTAGATAACCATAGCATAGATAGGATCATTGAGAGAAACACAATCACAAGATACACAACATTTATCATGGGAAACCCTCATGGGGGAGAAAACCCAACAAAAACTTCCTTAATATAGATAACCAATACAATGCCAAGACAATAAACAAAACACTAGAGAATATCCTTTACTGAGCAATGCGCCTCTCTCTTCCTTCTTATCCAACTGCAACTACCAAACTTGCGCACTAAGTGAGTGAATGAGTGAGTGATCAAATGAGGCGCTAACTTCCTTTATTTATACAAACTGGCAGGTGCTCGAAAGGTGTCTCTTCACTGGGTAGGGCCGACTTGTCTTCTGAGTGGTTAAAACCACTTTAAATGGCTTGGGGGTCGACTTCTCAATTTTCATAATATATTTAGGGTTTGACCAATCTTAAAAAGGGGATTTGGTCAATTACAATGCCCGACATGATCAATCCACAAAAGGGGATTGATCTAATGAATAATAACTCAACAATAAATAGAATACTCTTTGCAGTTACAATATTTCAACACTCCCCCTTAACAAGAAGGGTATTCTACAACAACATCAGGAGAGAGAGAGGGAAACAACATCAACAACATCTGGACCACTGACTGGCATATCTGTAAATCATCGAAATTTTTTCTCATCATCAATATCATTATCTACAACAGGGAGCTGGAATGGCATCAACATGGATTAGTATAACACTAATACATTATCATCATTAATAACAACACAAGGCTGATACAACATCAACAACAATAATATCACAACACGAAGGCTGGAGCATCATCATCAACAACAACATCACAACATGAAGGTTGGAGAATCATCAACAACAATTGAATCAAAACCCAAAGGTTGGAGCATCATCAACATCAACACTAGGCAAGAAATATTCAGCACGAAGCTGACATCTCAACAACTACAACACAAAGCTGGAAATCTTTAGCACGAGGCTGGCATCTCAACAACATCAACACTAAGATGGAAATATTCAACACAAGGCTGGCATCACAACAACATCAGCATGAAGCTGGAAATATTCAACACGAGGCTGACATCACAACAACATCAACACGAAGCTGTAAATCTTCAACACAAGGCTAGAATCACAACAACATCAACACAAAGCTGGAAATCTTTAGAACTAGGCTGGCATCAACACTAGTCCCCCTTTCGAGGGAGGTCATTTCAGACTACACCAAGCTTATCTCAAAAGTGCTAAAAATTTACACGAGATAGAGGCTTGGTCAACACATCAACAACATGTTCATCCATGCCAACATAATGGATGTTTATGGCTCCTCTCTGCACCATATCATAGATGTAATGATATCAGATCTCTATGTGTTTTGACTTGTCATGGAACATATGGTTCTCTGTCATCTTTATGCAACTTTGGTTATCACATAGGATCATAGTTTCTTCCATCTCCAGATCAAATAGACCTGTCAACAACTTCTGAAGCCATATGGCTTCACAACTAGTGGAACATTCAACAACGTATTATGCTTTTGTTGTGCTGAGAGAAATGCTTGATTGCTTCCTACTGTGCCATGGGATCATGGATGACCCCAGACTAAAACAACATCCCGAAGTGATATTTCTATCAGAGACACTTCCAACCCAATTTGAATCGATCTAACCACTCAGTCTGAAGTCATGATCTCCATTATAGCTGAGACCACAATCTAATGTACCCTTAAGGTACCTCATCACATGTTTACAACAACTAGGTGAACACGTCTGGGCTCTACCAGAAATAGACTCAAAGTGTTCACAACAAAAAATAAATCTGGCCTGGTGTTCGTCAGATACATCAACGTTCCAATGATCTATCTGTACATCGTAGCATCAATCAATTCCGACGAAGTGTCAACCAAGAGATTCAACTTTGTTTCCATGGGTGTATTCATGGATTTTCACTCCAACATATCAAATCTCTCCAGTATTTCAACTACATACTTCCCCTGGTTAAGGAAGATCTTCTTTGGGCTCTGCTAGACCTAAGACCTAAAAAATAGTGCATTAGACTAAGGTCTTTCATCTCAAATTTTGCAGCGAGCTTCTTCTTACAATCAATGATGAGATTTTCTTCTCCAGTTAAGAATAAGTCATCCACATACAAAAAAAATATAACAGTCTCATAATTCATAACCTTGAAGTAAAGGTTAGAATCAACTTTAATCTTGGTAAATTCCAGGCTCATTAGGAAATTGTCGATCCTTCCATATCAAGCGCTAAGAGCTTTCTTCAATCCATATAGTGCCTTTTCAACTTGCAGACATGAGTCTTCCTATCTTCAACTTCAAACCCTTGAGGTTGTTCTATATATACTTCTTCTTCAATAACACTATTCAAGAAAGTTGTTTTCACGTCCATTTGGTGTAACTTCCACTTCATCTTAGCTGTAAGAGCTATGATGGTTTTGATTGAAGTGTATTTGACTACATGAGCAAACATCTCTTCATAGTCAATTCCTTCCTTTTGAGAAAATCCACAAGCAACAAACCTTGCTTTATATTTCTCAATACTTCCTTCAACAACATGTTTTATTTTGAAAATCCATTTGGAAGATACCACATCCTTACTCTTCGGTGTGGAAATTATTTCCCATACACCATTCTTTATAATGGATTGGTATTCTTCTGTCATGGCATCTGCCCATTATTTCTTCTGAATGGCTTCTTCAAAGAAAGTAGGCTCCTTCTCTAAGAGATCACACATCAAAGCCATATAACTGGAGAATGTCTTGGGTTTCTTGACTTGTCTCATGGTTCCTTCAGGGGAACCATACTTCTCTCCATCTTGAATAAGTTCCCTTGCCCATGCTAGCTTTCTCTTGTGGGAGATCGTCATCTAGGGAGGTTCTTGAGATTCTATTATGTCATGATCTTCTAGAATCTCCTCATCAGGGGAAGTTATGACTTCCCTCACTGGTTCTACAACTCTGGGAACCACATGTTCTTCTTCATATACTTCTTCAAGCTGACATATTCTTGATTTCTTGAGTGCTACATCTTCATCAAAGGTTACATCCTTGCTGATCTCAATATGATGGTAACCTGGTATATAAACTCTGAAGGCCTTGGAGACCTCATAGTATCCAACAAATATTCCCTTCTTTCCTGAAGGATCCAACTTGGTTCTCTTCTCTTTCGGAATGTGTACAAATATTGGACATCCAGATATTTTGATATGACTTACTTCTGGCTTCTTTCCAGAAAAAATATCTTCAGGGGTATTGAACCCAAGTGCACTATGGGACAATCAGTTTTGTACATATATTGTTGTTTTTGTTGATTCTACCCATAAGTGCATTGGAAGATCTTGATCATGGATCATAATCTTTATTGCTTCCATTATAGTTCTATTTTTTCTTTCTGCTAGACCATTTTGTTGAGGATTGTAGGGAGTGGTGAGCTCCCTCTTGATCCCGACATCTTTGAAAAAGTTTGCAGACTCTTTTGAAGTGTATTATCCTCCATTATCTGACTTGAGTATCTTGATCTTTGTTTTAGAGAGATTCTCTATCAAGGCTTTGAATTCCTTGAATTTACTGAACACTTCATCTTTTGATTTCAAAAGGTAAACCTAGGTTTTGTGAGAATAGTCATCAATAAAAGACACATAATATACATACTCACTGATGGAGGTTGATGACATTGGGCCACATACATATGAGTGAATGATCTCTAAGACTCCTTTTGCTTTACTATCTCTCTTTGTGAAAGGGTTCTTGATGTTCTTTCCTTGTGCACATCCGTTGCACACACCTTCATGGTCAACCTTGAATTATGGTAGACCTGTGACTACCTTGCTTACATATGGTAATGCCTTGTAGTTGAGGTCATCTAGTCTTCTATGCCAAAGTTAACATGAATTCTCAATGGAATTTCTCAAGGCTGCTTCTGAGTGACCCTTTAGCTTATACAAGCCACCTTATTCTTTTCCAATAACAATTTCTTCTTCCATGATTTTTCCTTTGGGCCACATAAGAACTTCTCCATCTAAAATCAATTTTGAAGCCTTTATTCTCTAAAGTTGAGATAAAAAGTAAGTTCTTTGTCAAACCTGATACATATAGTACATCCTTCATCTTCATTGGGGTCCCTGAATCAAGTTTGTAATTTGATTCTCCTACTCCTTTGATAGGGTATTGATAATCATCTCCAAGTGTAACTTTCTGGGGAAAATTATTTTCTATAAGGCAAGAGAGAATGTCTCTTTGACCTATCATGGGATTGGAAGCACCACTGTCTATGAGTCAAGTGTCCTCACTAGGTGATATTGATCTTGAGAGGGAAGAGATTAAGACATAGTCTTCAATCTGTTCTTTTATCATCTTTGTGGGTGGCTCTTCATCTTCAACTGTATGGGCATGGTGCCTCTTGTTTCTCTTCTTGTATTATTCTCGTATAGCTGGAAAATTCTTAGCAATATGTCCCATCTTGTCATAATGATAACGTTGGTAAGATGAGAAATCTTTTTATCTTCTTTGACCTTTCTGAAACTTCTAGAATCTCCTTGGTGGGTGAGATTCTTTATGTATGAATTTGTTTGGGGGGTAAGACTCCTTATGAGTTTATTTATAGAAGTAAGATCTCTTTCATCCTCCTTTAGTATGAGTAGCTAGGGCTTGATATTCATCTCTTGATAGTAATGCTTCTTGGTCATCTACTCTTGCTTCTTCTTGAACACATTCTTCCCAAAGACTATCAAAGTGTAGTTTCTCCTTTCTGGAACAAATAATTTAGATGAATGCATCCCAAGGTCTTATGATACCATTAAGGGCTGTCATTATAATTTTGTCTTGATCTATAGTATCATCAATTACTTCTAGCTATTATTTGAATTGTGATATTTCGGAGAAGTATTCCTGAATTGTTTCTCCTTTATGCATCCTTTTACTTTTGAGTTGAGTTCTTAGATTCATCTTCCGATTAATGGTCTTTCCTTCATACAATCTGGTTAGGGCATCAAACATTTCTTTTGGAGTCTTATTTGAAGCCACTTGAGGAATCAAGTGATCTTTAATATAATCTGCAATGATTCTCTTGGCCCTAACTGTGTCCTTTTGGTGTTTTGCTTTATCTGCAACATCAGTAGGTTCTGGTACATCTTCTTTAATGAATCTTGCTAGGTCATTCTCTTCAAGAATGAGCGCAATCCTATATTTCTAGGCACAAAAGTTTTCCACACCTTCTAGCTTGTCAACAAGCTTAGTGCTTGCAGACATCTTTACCTAGAGCTAGGAAAATGACCAAAAATTGAAAATGCTCAAAATTTAATTTTGTACTTACCAGGAGGTGCGTTTGGCCGAGGCGAGTAGCCTAGTGCAGTTAGATTTCAGAAAATCCAAATTTTTCTCCTTCAAACTTGACCAATGGAATTCTGGATTGGTACTTCTAGTACTGGTTCTAGTTTCCTGATTTTCTGGTACCGGTGAAAACTAGGGTTTCACTTTTCGAGAGTTCTACCCACTAAAAAAGTGTGTTGAAGGTGCTATAGAGTTACCTAGGATAGGGCACACTTTTCTAGAAGATTTTTAGGCTAAAATTCCTCTTCAATAAAAAGCCCTAATTTTCTTGTACGACAATAATGACGTTTTTCTTTATCTAGTGAAAGATGCTCTCTTTAGCTTAGCTCTGATACCATGCTAAGGTTTCATCTATTATTAGGTTTCTTTTCAATTTACTAGATAACCATAGCATATATAGGATCACCGAGAGAAACACAATCACAAGATACACAAGATTTATCCTGGGAAACCCTCATGGGGGAGAAAACCCAACAAAAACTTCCTTAATATATATAGCTAATACAATGCCAAGAAAATAAACTAAACACTAGAGAATATCCTCTACTGAGTAATGCACCTCTCTCTTCCTTCTTCTCCAATTGCAGCTACAAAACTTGCGCACTGAGTGAACAAATGAGTGAGTGATCAAATGAGGCATTGTCTTCCTTTATTTGTACAAACTGACAGGTGCTAGAAAGGTGTCTCTTCACTGGGCAGGACCAACTTGTCTTATGAGTGGTTAAAACCACTTTAAATGGCCTGGGGGCCGACTTCTCAATTTTCATAATATATTTAGGGTTTGACCAATCTGCAAAAGGGCATTTGGTCAGTTACAATACCCGACATGATCAATCCACAAAAGGGGATTGATCTAATGAATAATAACTCAATAATAAATAAAATACTCTTTACAGTTATAATATTTCAACACTGCTATTTCTCTATCTTCAGCCGAGGAAGAGTATAGAGGGGTAGTTAACATAACCATTCAGGCTATGTGGCTACAACATTTTCTCACTGAGTTGGGAATTCAATTTCATCGGCCGATCATCATCTAGTGTGACAACCAGAGCACTATGAAGTTATGCAGAGATCCAGTTCAGAGGCAGTGGATGAAGCAAATCGAGATCCACATGCACTATATCTGAGACTTAGTACACAAGGGGATCATCAACCTACAATTTTGTCCTTTAGCAGAACATATGACATACATCTTCACCAAGACCTTTACTAAGCATAAGTTCCATTATCTGTAAAGTCGTCTTGGAGTGAAGGACATAGTTGCCTAGAAACTGTAGTTCTTCTTTTTACATACATTTTACCTTGAGGGGGGGGGGGATTCCCACTTTCCTCATTTTATTTCAGTGTATCTTTTGTATTTGGGTACCTAGCATGGCCTCGTTATCGGGATCCATTCTTTATTTTAACCATAGTGATGTTCAGGGAGGGTGTTGGAGTTACTTCACACACACCTAGGATTTCTTTTTCCTAAGGTTTTTTCTTGTTTATTAGTCATTATCCAGTCTCCTATATTTTAGAAAGAATATTCCTCTAGGGAGAATATTATCTTCAGTTTTCACTTTAGTTTGACTTGTTGAGTTGAGTCTAGATGCTGCATTGGTTTTGTCACCATGCAACATTGGGATCATCACCAAGTAATGTGCATTAGACTTAGTATCATCACTAGACTTGCACATTACCCATGATTCCATGATCTTCTCCTCACTTCACTCTGTTTCAATCAGTTAACTGAAGACTGGTAGACTAGTTAACTCAACTAGGTGGTAGTTCACTCCCGTAACTTCCTGAGAGACTAGACTAGGTGGCAATTTACTTCTGTTACTGCTGGTGTGTGTCTAGATCACTCTATACCACCACTATGGAGCATTGACTTCTCCTCCAGTGTGCATTGGTTGAGTTATACAAAGTATATCATGTGTAAATTATTCATTATTCATTACGGTTAATGAGAATTCTTCCATTTCTTCTCTCTTGCTTCTTCTCTCTCAATTTCTCTCTGCAAATGTGTGTGGTATTTTCTAGCTAGATCTATTATGTGCAGGTTCAACACATTTACAAAAATTAGTTAAGAATGTTTATATGTAGTGCAAATTTTTGTATTTACTCTCTTCATATGTAAAAGTATACACATGGAAGGTTAGCAGTAATATTTTTGTAAACTTTGATAATTCAAGATGCTCTTTGAAAATTGGGACAATTTTTCCTTTGTTGGAAAAATCTAAGCATCTTGCATTTTGGTACTCCATGGCTATTTTTTCCTTAGCTCAACCACTTTTATAATAAAAATTATAACCGTTCATGTTTAAAAAAAAACATTCTTTATTTTAGAAAACCATAAATAGTGGACTAGGCCGTAACTAGTAAACCCCAAAATCAGTAATGGATATCGGACTAGAATCCGGATGGTTTCCTATTCCAAACAGTGTGAGGTATACTTGGGACTTTTCACTAGATGTAACCGCTGTTGTTGACCAGGGTCATTTCGACCCATCAAAAAAATTGGTACTAGAAGGAGGGCCTCATGACAAGCTTCTCTCGATATTTCTATATGGGATCACCCTTCGAATCTTCTGAGACCCTCAAGTGGCATACCAAAAAGGACATTTGATCTCTTGTCAAATTTGAAGTTCGATGATGAAGGGCAAGTTTCTACATTTGGGAATCTTAATCCAATTTAAGATTACGCGTCATATTCTTAAAAACAAAAAGGATTCTATGAACTAGTCTTCTTCCAGGAAATCCTCTTAATATCATACTCGACTAGAAGAAAAGAAGAAATTGTGTTTTCATTGAACTTAATGAAACAAAAGTTGAACATGAAAAACCATGTTTTTGATGATTATGTTTTTTTTTTTTTTTTAGAAATGATTTTGAGCATCGATATATCATTCATTGAACTTATACACTTTGGAACTACTAATTTCTCTTAACATAGGCTAATGGTAGAGGAGATATAGCATGATGTACCCAAATAATTTTTATATCTCCATGGAGGAACAACTACAAATAGACAACCCATCATCATGCATGATAAAGGAAACAACGAGTTGATCCAAGAGGCATTGCCATCTAGATTTGCTTCAGAGTCACAAGTTAATCTCCAGGAGTGGGTAAATCACTTATCTTTGGATTCCTTTACAATACTCTCACATTGCCAAAATGTTTTGATGATATTATTGGATATTTCTTGGAGTTATCTTTTGCTTGAATATTTCCTCAAACCAGTAAGTATCTAATGCTTTTTTCTTTGGAACAACTTCATAATGTTTTAATTATTTCCATTAAACATTATGTGATACCTTAGTTGCATTCACCTACATGATGCCATGATACCCCGATAGATATTGAGGTAACTAAATGACCATATTGTATTTATTACTTTACATAACATTTGTTGAGATAGTATAGGTTAGGGTAGAAGTAACATATCTTTATTTTCATTCTTTCTTTTAGAACAAGATTTTGTCTTATTTTGGTTTATGCTTTTAAATAAAGCCAACATATATTCTATTAGGTTTTTTTTTTTTTGTTTCATGATAACTTACTTTACTTCTAGTTTCTTTTACATAGGAATTTTATGCTTTTGAATAATACATTTTGCTTTGTTTTGAACTTGAAGTTTGACATGAGTTTGGTTTGTCTCTAATTTCATAAGAAACCCATGTGCATAAACCTTTTGAAAAGGCTCGAAAGAATATTTTTCTCACTTCTATCCTTCACCTTATTATCACTAGCCAGGAATTAAGTTAGAGATCACAATTTGGAACTTCTGAACATGTATCTACTATAAAAGACGTTGCATTATTGGGAAAGTTAGGATATAACATTTATGAGCTCCCAAACGAAGGATTGTGCCCTGTAACACTAAAAGGATTACCTTTCTATTGATGAGTCCAAAATCATCCCACAACAGTAAGGGGTTACCCCCAGTAAGAAGTCCCAATTAGACCTCTCACCATTTGGAATAGGGAACCCATCTAGATTTTGGTCCGAGAACCATTGTTGGTTTGGTTTTACCGGTTGCAGCTTGGTCCACTGATGATGGTGAGTGATGGATTGTTATGCAAGTAGAATATGTAGATGAAGACTATGTAAATGCATGTCTAATATATTTCTAATCTATCCTATCCTAGCTAGGAGGGAAATATATTAACAAAATAAGTTGTAATGAAACTAAAGTATGTATAAACCCCAATCAAATAGCTGTCATGAAGGCACACAACTAGAAATGCATGCATACATGTCTAAAACAAGAAAAGTCTAAGTCACATTTCTTCATACATTCATAACTCATTCGCTCAGGACATGTAATATAAGAAAGAGTGAAAATACCGCAAGAAAACATATATTTCATTAGAATAGTCCATAAACAATCATGTTCTTACAACCCATGTGAACAACAAAAATTCTTCTTGAAATAGTTCGCAGCAAAACAACAACACATGCGAGTCCTTCTCCCTGTCAAAATTTGGCCCTGGGGGCTTCTCCATAACAACATCTTCAACAATAGTACATAAAAACTCTAAGGAAATCTCTCCAATTTTAGTTGACATTGTATTCCCAAAATAGTTCCGAAGTCTATAATGTTTGAAGAGCCAAAATCCCCTTCTTTGGGTATAATTTTAGTATTTAATGAGGTTCAATGTGACCGTTGGCCTTTCAACTTCCAATGTTTGTCTTATTCCCTTTGTAATAATGAGAAACAAATACAATAGTTACAATTTGAATTCATCTTTTAGCGCTGGTGGGCTATTATGGATTTTGGCCATATGTGCCTCGCGCATCATGAAGACTGACCTAGGCATGGGAACATCTTCATCAAATAGGTTTGAAAGTCGATCATCATGGAATTTCTAGGTCTTCTCTTCATCCATTTTCCTGGAATTTTATTTGCTACTCCTCTATCACTGCTACATCTTTCGTTATTTCTCCTTCACCATCTTTAGCTGTAGATTGTATCACGAGAATGCTGAGCACGACCATCCTCTTCTTGGTACCTGGTACCACTAAACATACAATAGATGACAGTAAATTCAAATAAAATATCATGAATAATCATTAGAACACATATAATTGAGGCATTAAATTATTTAAATATCAAGTCAACTTCCTTGGATTCAATTCCTGGTTCATCTACTCATGATTGAGGCACTACGTTCTTATGGGATGTCAACAAGGTATTAGATATTCATATTGAAAACCCATAAATAAAAATTTGTAGAGCTCGAAAATACCTTTCCAATAGTATAAAGAACACACAAAATGGACATCTGAGTCAAACATTATGGTCGTTTTACAAAACAGAGCGTTTTAGGTTTCAAAGGAGTTGATGGGAACTCCTTCGATGTGCATATTGATGGGAAATCCTCCGATGTATGAGGGTGGGGGGGGGTAGAAATATTAGATAAAATTTATAATAAATTATACATTTTCTCTAATATATCCCTGCCCCCCTAAATTATACATTTTCTCTAATATTTCCCTATTATTCCCCCCACCCTCATATGAGGATGGGGGGAATAATAGAGAAAACATATATGAGGGTGGGTGTGGGTGTGGGGGTGTGGGGATTAATAGGAGAAAACATATCCCCCACACCCACCCTCATATGTGCATCAGATGATTTTTATTGAACTCCTCCGATTTGCATCAAAGGTCATCCCTGCAACTGATTTGGGTAGGTTTGGCGAAGTTTCTAATAACTTTTTATGCATCCTCAATCGCTTCTCCTTATGATTTCAGAGATTACTGGTTTGTTTTTTGTTTCATAGTACCTTCTGTCTCATTTATATTTCTTTTCTTTATTATCTTCTATGATAACTACTTTCTCATTATTCCCAAGTGCAATAGCCTCGTTGAATGAAAATTTTACCACAAATGCTATTTTATAGATTGCTTCATCATTCTATTCGGAGCAATGCTTATGTACCAGTTTCGAGGACAACCTTTGAGTGTCAGGATTCTGGAGGGAACTATTTTGTTTATTGGTGATAAGCATGAGACATAGAGATTCCATTGACAGATATCGATAGCGAACACCTTTGCACATTTAATGTGCTTGACAAAAAACATTTAGATGTGTTTTGGAGGGGATCATTTTGGCAGTCATCGACATATTCTTGGATCCTGGTGGTGCCTTTTGAGAAATGTATCTTCTATCCTTATATCATCCCCTTGTAGTCTAGGGGAAGAATGCTTAAAGAATTCTTGCAGATCCAATTCTGGAAAGTGACATCGGTTCTCAGCTAGTCCAAATCCATTAATATTGTGAGAAACTACAACACTACGATGTTTCATGGGTATGTGATCCAGATGGATGTCGGTGGCCTCCCACCTATTCCAGCTGGTTCATTTTGGCAGTTTTTTT
This sequence comes from Picea abies, assembly GCA_900067695.1. Taxonomy (NCBI): domain Eukaryota; kingdom Viridiplantae; phylum Streptophyta; class Pinopsida; order Pinales; family Pinaceae; genus Picea; species Picea abies. Next base: position 19,177 of record CBVK0100413656.1, read on the forward strand.
CCTAGTTTCCGGGTCCCTAACTTGTGGGGCCATTTTGAGGCCCTAAACAACGTTTTTAGGGCTCACCACACTAATAATAACCTTTGATAAATAAAAATAAAATATGTAGTCCTCAGATAGACCTTTCCAATGGAATATCATGCGCCTAAAACGAAGATCATATACAAAAGTTACAACCCTGGGAAGTTGATGTACTAACTTACCCAAACGGGGCCCACATGACTTTTGGCGCTTCATCTCCTAGGGTTAGGT
>CBVK0100413657.1:0-19427 GCA_900067695.1 Picea abies
CATCCTCTGGAAGGACCTCTAGGTCTGCATATGTCTCTGGCTCATGGCGATTTTCCACCATGGTTACACTTGCTATCACAGGGGAGGTATATGGGTGAGCAGCAAGATTTGAACAAGGGTGACGAAGGGAGAGAATGTGATGGGGAATGTAGTCGGGAGAGAAATCATATGAGAATATTTGAATTGTCGTGGGGATCGATGGCGTGTGGAAAAATGATGATAGTCATACGCAAGTGCAGAGTATGATCAGATATGAGTCATGTCGAGCTCAACTCCGGGAACGTGGTGCATTTTTATGACATGAAATGTCATGGTAGGTTAATTCATTAGGTACAGGTCATGGAAATGATGAAACATTATGGAGTAATCAAGGCACCCTTAGTTAAAACTATCAGTATGAAAATTAATACAGTAAATCAATACGAACTAAACATACCTGAGTTAAATTACCTATCCCCATTGTTATGCAAGTCTTGTTGTAGAATTTTCTTTTGAAGTCAAGTCTGGATTTGAAGGGCGCGAAAATTGTAGCTGCTCTGGTATTTCTGGTGAACTTGTAACTGATGAACTCTGTGCCGGTACTGACTGGTACTGATGGAATCCCCAGGAATCTTGCAGAGAAATTTTACCCAATATATCCTGTTGAGAAAAACTTCCTGTTTATAGTAGAAAATTATTTGATGAGGATCCCTGATCCTGGCTTTTATTATTTCCTGAAAAATATCAACTGAAATCATGTCTCCAATAGCTTCAAAGCTTCTAACTTCTGGTACAATTCTGGTTGTGTGAATGGATGTTCTGGAGTCGAACACAAACAGAAATCATCGGATTACCAGCCATTAAGGAATGTTGTTAACCGATGCGAGATGACCCACCAGTGATGTCAATGGGCCTCAAGGTACCTACAACACATCCTAACAGGTACTAATAGAGGTGTTGGTTTCGAGTCACCTGTAGGATCTATCAACCAAGAGACATTGGTGTATTCCTAGGGTTGTCAGCAAGGACATCTGCCATTGAGGCATGCAGAGTCCAGGGTGCTAAATAATCTCTAATCTCTGCTCCAGATAAGGTGTTGATGTCGATGGAGTGAGATTTGTTGGAAGGTGGACCTTAATGTATTCCACATCATCCAACATGAGTGCAGGCAGAAATCTTGTAGACATAGATTTTTTTTTTTGGAACAGTAATCACTGACTTGTGGATTTTATGAGCCCAAGTTAGTACATGCTCATTGCTTCCTCATGTTTGGAGAGTCTGAGGAAATGCTAAAAGAAGAATCTAGGGGGTTTCTTTCCCATAATAATTTACCAGGTCTGGTAAAGAATAATCCCTCATGATAAATGCCCCTTTCATACTTTAATGAGCATCCAAAGGGAGCAAACAAGCTCAAATTTATTTGTTTCAGAACAAGTCAGTTATATTGACAAGGAAATTTCATGAAATAAAGCAGTCTCACCTTCTTGCCTGTTGCGAGAGGGTGATAGAATTCAGTTATGTACTTTCTTCTGAGAAACCTATAAAACTAGAAATAAAAGATCAACACATCCCAAGAAAAGAAAATAAATGTTTTTTCTTTTATATGTTATTTGAGTTTTTTTGTTTTTTCATTTTTTTTTTTTAATTATTTCATTTTTTTTTATTTTGTTTTCTGCTAAAGATCTATTATTTTTATTTTGTTTTCTGCTAAAGATCTATTATTTACATAATTTTGAAACAGTCTGAGTGATCAAAGATCAGCAGGAGGAGAAGACTCTCCCCCCACTATCTTTATTTCTGCTTGCTTGGCCACTTCCTGTAAGAAATCATCTTTTGACAAAGGTTTGTTGTACACTTTCAGTCGATGTCCATTCACTACAAAGGAGTTCTGAGAATCATCTATGGTTTTAATCCTGACAGAACCGTTATCAAAAATAGTTTCTACTTCGTAAGGTCCCAACCATCTCGTTGTAAGTTTCCCTTTGAAAGTTTTGTATTTGGAATCGAAAAGTAATGCCCACAAGGATGGTCCTTTGAAGAGCATCCTGCCTCATTTCTCCCAATTTGTTAAGTTGCATGACCCTCTGTTTCTGTGCTTCACTCAAATCCAACCCCAACTTTGCTGCTAGGTGGAATGTATGGATATGAAACTCTATGGGAAGGAGAATTTGCTTACCGAATACCAATTCGTAAGGTGTATGACCAGTGGTATTTCTCCATGTAGTCTTGTATGCCCATAAGGATTCTGGAAGCCTATCTACCCAATCTTTATGATGTAAGTGTATGGTCTTGGTCAGAATTGCTTCTAGAACTTTATTGGTGGATTCCACTTACCCATTGGCTTGTGGATGGTATGGAGAGGACTTACAGTGTTTGATCCCATATTTGTCTGTGAGTTCTTTCATCAATTTGGAAGTAAATTGAGCACCTTGATCAGTGACAATCTCTCATGGAACACCGAAGTGGGTAAAGATCTCTTCGTACATAAACTCAATCACTGATTTCTCAGTTGCTTGATATAAGGCTTTCGCCTCTACCCACTTGGTCACAAAATCTGTGCACACCAAGATATATTTCTTCTTTCTTGACATGGGAGCAATTGGCCCTACAAAATCTTGTGCCCATTTATTGAATGGTTCAATTACAAATTGTGGTCGTAAGGGCATCTTGTCTGCTATAGTGGGCCTTCCCATCCTTTGACAACTGTCACAACTTCTCACATGTTTTGTTGCATCCTTGAACAATGTCGGCCAATAGTATCCTGATTGCAAAACTTTGTATGTTGTTCTTTTGTCAGAGAAATGCCCTCCACATGGCCCATCATGACAAGCCTGAAAGATATTGGGAATTTCATCTTCCCGGACACATCTCCTAATAATCATATTAGGACTTGTATAGAAGAGATCACTTCCCACCCAAGAATAGTAAGCACTTTGTTGGATAATTATTTTCTTTTGTGGTGGTGATAAGTGAGCTGGTAGCCTTCCTGTAGCTAAATAATTTGTTGTATCTGTAAACCAAGGGGTCTTGGCAGCTACTGCAAACAAATTTTCATCAGGGAAGTTGTCATCTACTGGAATATCAGTACTATCTTGGGGAATACGAGAAAGAAAATCTGCAACTACATTCTCTTTCCCTGGCCAATCAACTATGGTGATGTTGAATTCTTGAAGTAGCAAAATCCATCGGGTGATTCTACCAGTAGTGACTGGTTTGTTTATCAAGAATCTGATTGCGGAGTGGTCAGTGTGAACAAAAACCTCATGCCCAGTAATGTAGTGATGAAATTTATTGATGGAATGAACTACTGCTAAAAATTCTTTCTCTATTACTGTGTAGTTCAATTCAGGGGGGGTAAGGTTTTTGCTGGTAAAATAGATTGCATAATTTTGTTGGTTCTCCTTTTTCCCAAGCACTCCTCCTAAAGCAATGTCTGAGGCATCAGTTGAGATGTGGAAAGGAAGGCACCAGTTTGGTCCTCTGAGAATAGGTGCCATAGACAGTTTTTCTTTTAAATCCTCAAAGGCACTCTGACAATGATCATCCCAACAGAATTCTGTGTCTTTTGTCAACAGTTTAAACATGGGGCTGGCTATTTTGGTGAAGTTTTCGATAAATCGACGATAATAACTAGCATGCCCCAAAAAACTCCTCACATCTTTCTGGGTTTTTGGAGAGGGGAGATTAACTATCACCTCAATTTTGGCTGGGTCCACTTTAATCCCTTCAGCAGAGAGATGGTGACCCAACACAATCCCTTCAGTTAGTAACATTTTGCATTTCTCGTGACTGAGGGACAGATTTGATTCCTGGAAGCGAATCAGGACTTTCTCTAGGTTACTTAGGGCTTCTTCGAAGGTGTTACCATAGACAGTAAAGTCATCCATGTAAACTTCCACACAGTCATGAATCAAGTCAGAAAAGATACCAAGGACAGCTCTCTAAAATGTCGCAAGAGCGTTACATAATCCAAAAGGCAGCACTTTGTAAGCATAAGTGCCCCAAGGACATGTGAATGTTGTCTTGTCCTGGTCTTCAGGAGCAATCTGAATTTGGTTGTACCCACTATATCCATCCAGGAAAGAGAAATATATTTTTCCAGCCAAGGTATCCAAAACTTGATCTATGAAGGGTAAAGGAAAATAGTCTTTCAGGGTTGCCTTGTTCAGCTCCCTAAAGTCTACACACATCCTCCATTTTCCTGTCACTTTCTTGGGTACCACAACAAGAGGTGAAACCCATTTGCTATCAGAAATTGGATAGATGAATCCAACATTTAACAATTTCTGTAATTCTTCTTTTACAAAATCTTTGAGGATTGGATTCATACGTCTCTGTGGTTGTCTTACTAGGGTTATCCCTGATTGGATGTAGATGTGGTGAATGTAGGTGTCAGGGTGTACTCCCTTCATATCAGTGTATTCCCAAGCAAAAGCCCCTGACTATTATTTCAAAAGTTTTTTCAACTGTTCCTGTTGACTGAGACTCAATTCAGAATTGATGTATAGACATCTACCTGGACTAAGTTCTACTGGAATGGTATATGGCCCTGAGTGCTCAGAAATAGTGAAAACCATGGATGGTGAAAATGAGGAAAATAACTCACTTCGTTCCTGGAAATCTTCTCTGAAAATCTGATCATATTGAAGGTAGGTCTGTGGGAACTCAACATTTTCTGTCACAGAAAGGAATTGACTTAAAATGTCATCCTCTGTAGGTTCTTCCAGTGCATGGATCTCATCAACAGAGAATAAAGGTTCCTCATCCTCATTCTCAAAATAGGGGCACTTTAACCAACATAGTTCTTTTGTAACAAGCCGGGTAGGTGGAAACATAGTAAGTTTCTGTGAAGAAATACCATTTGAAATAAACATATCTCCACCATGACATCCTATGAAAGCATTGGATGTGGCCAACCAGGGTCTCCCTAAAATGATTGGATGGCCTTTTGTGGGGTCCTTTGAATGAATAATCATGAAGTCAACAGGGTATTCCCACGAAGCTAAAGTCACAAGGATGTCATCAAGAACTCCAACAAGTTTTATAGTGGTTCTGTCAGCCAGTTCAAGAACTATAGGAGTAGGGCGAAGGAGTTGATTTAATTGTAACAGTTCCACTGTGTTGCTGGTCATTATATTAATGGATGCACCTAAATCAACTAAAGTATTACCAATAGATACATTGTTGATGGTTACTGAAACTATTGGGTTCCCTGGATTGGCATACTTTACAATTTTGGGTGTTTCAAAAATATAATTTGATAACTGTCCTACTAGATGTATTGTGGGTGGATCTTTCTGTTTTCGACCTGGTTTCTTAATGAAAAGTTCTTTGATGGTTTTGGCATAGATGGGAACATCTCTGATTGCCTGTAACAATGGAATATTAACACAGACATTTCTCATTTCAGTCATAATGTCAAACTCAGATTGTACAATTGGTTTTTCAATGAGCAACCTCTCAGGAAAAGGAGGCGTTTTGGGAACCTGAGTTTTTGCATTACGTTGTGGTTCAGGCTCTTTCTTTTTTGGAATGATAACATCTTGCAGGGGTGTCTCATTCGATAAATTATCTACAGGCTCATATTCATGTTCTTCGATAATTACCTTTGGTGTTGTTTTTGTTATGGGCTGATTTTTATTTAAAATCTTTCCAGATCTCAGCTGTACTTCTTGTATAGAAATAGGGTTTATGTTGTAAGCTGGATAATTCTGGAAATCAGCATTATGGAATGGTAGAGGTGGTCTGTGGTTAGGATTTGGAATGGGTTGAGCGGGAAAAATGGTAGGACGTGGTGGATTCTGAGGCTGCTGAGGGTTTTGTGGGATAGGTGGTAACGGAGGTGGAGTAAAACCAGGCAATAATTGTTGCATATTTGGAGGATATTGCGTGTATGGATTTTGGGGCATTGGTACTGCATGCTGCTGTTGGTTATTTCCAAAGTTTGGATTCCTCCATCCCTAGTACCAAGGTTGAGAAGGGGCATTTTGTGAAGGCCAGTTTGGCCAATTCCATGGATGTTGTTGTTGGGAGAAGGGCGGATAATAGCTGGAAGATTGTGGGGATGGTTCTTGATATGTATTTGCATTTGGATTTCTAGGCTGCCAAGGCCTCTTAGGTGCAGATGGAGTCCCTGGAGCTTCCCCTCCCTTGAATATTGCTTGCAATCCAGGTAAGGATGGGCAATCTTCTGTTTTGTGATTTTTAGTACATATTGCACATACAGAAACATTGTCCAAAGGACATTCTCGTAAAGGATGCATTTTTCTGCATTTTGGGCAAATATACTTAGGACAGGGTTTTCCTCTTCTTGCTTTCTCTTGATCTTCAAAGTGTCTAATTGAGAGCCAATTGTTCCTAAAAGGTCTATTTTGAAATTTTCCAAAAGGTTTCCCAATTCGACTCTGGTAACCCCACCAGATGTGGATGTTTTAGTATTTTTTCTAACTGGTTCTCTCACACTTTTTACAGTTTTCCCTTTACTTCTTGAGTAAGTTCTACAAAGTTCACTAATTGCTTCGAAGTTTTTCTGATAAATGTCTCTTGAAGCCATTAGATTGAGAGTATCAATGTATTCTTCCAAAACCCCTTTTAAGAAAAGAGTCTTGATTGCTTCATCCTGGAGATCATTATATTTAGATTTTTGAAGGGTATAGGTAAATCTTTCTAGAAAATCCTCAAGGCTTTCTTCATCTTGTTGTTGCATTTTGAAGATGTCATTCTGGGAATCCTTGGTTCTGCAATAATCCTGGTACTTCTTTAAAAATTTTGCCTTCATATCTTCCCATGATCTAATGTTGTATTCTCCTAAACTCATGAACCAACGTAATGCAGAATCCTTCAGGGTGGCAGGGAATAATTTCAGTTTATGTGCATCCTGGAGATAGTTATAACTCCTGCACAGGATGTCGAACTCAAAAAGAAAGACATCTGGGTCCTCACTATTTTTCCCATGGAAGGTTGGTAGTGCTGAAAGTGGGATATTTTTCATATTGACATTCTAGACTAAATCCAAAATAGGAAATCCAAAGGTGGTTTCTGGTGGTAACTCATTCTCTGCTTGTTCTTCACCTTCATTTTCAATATGAAGTTCCCCATGTAAGTCTCTCCCTCTTTCTCCCATGGTAAAAGGATTACCAAGAATTGTATATATAATTCGATCCTTCTTTGGTGAGGGTGTGAAATCCCACCTTTCTGGATTCTTTTTATCAGAAGTGTTGTCTCCTATTGGTCCTTTTGAGGGTCTTATGGCCTTTGATTTCACAATTGTAGTTGTTATCTGTGAGACTACAGAGTTAGAGTTCCCGAGAAGAGCTTGTATTTTCTCTTGATCAACTATGTCATCCAGGGCTGGATCACCAGGGTGTTGAGTTTGTTGTTGTATGGTGTTTCCTGGTTCTAGGTTTTGTTCTATGGTTTCCTCAGCTAGAATTTCAGTCTCAGTTTCTATAGCTTTTTGGGTGGAAGTTTCTTCTGTTTGTGGTTTTATATTTTTCCTAAATCTACCTCTAGGATCTCTATTTCTCATGAAGTCATGCTAAATGAAAGAAAAAGAAACTAAGAATGAGTTTCAGAGTACCTGTGATAACTGATATGTCGGTTCTCACCCTTTTGTTTCCACAACTCCTCTTACTATCAACCTACTAACATACCACACCAAACTAAGTGCATTCTAAAACTAATCAAGACAACTATCTACTTACCTTTTAAACAGCTCCCTGGCAACGACGCCAAAAATGTCAGGCTGCAATATTAAAGATTTTAATGACCTGAAACACTGAATTGTCAAACCAGGGTAAGTAAACTTCGAGCTGCTACACTATATGTGCGGGTAAGATTCTAATCCCTACTTAAAACTATCTTTAGAAGAAAACACAAACTTACTCTGAGAAATTGAATCCTAATGACTATCCTGGAACTTATCATCTCCTATCTAATTCATCAATAGAAAACAGTCCTATGCTTAAATGCTGGTACTTCTATTTCTACTCAAAAGTGTGATTTCACAAGACTATTCTACCACTACTTTTAATCATCTATCACCACCATTAAGCCATGACAGAAAGAGTATTTCCTAAAATGCATTTAATCTAAAAATCAAAAATAAATCTAAATCTATCTACATGAAAACAAAGAAATACCCTCCTTACCCTACTGGTACCGGAAGCTTCCTCTACGTTAATTGCAACCTAACTACCCTAACTAAGAAGAGTAGCCTAGCTATCTAACAAAGCAAAGTTCATTCAAACTCTAAGTTATGTTCGAATTGAAAACTAGTAACCAATCAAACCTAGTTCATGCTCTAAACCCTACAGGAATCAGTCATGCGTTCAATACTCATCAACGTAAAAGATATCAGTATGCTGGAAACGATTCTGTTGAAGAATAATTAAGCACGATTCTGCACAAGTTAATTCTTAAACTTTAAGCTATCATGTATGCAGATTCCAAAACACTGAAATAAACTAAATCTAAGACAGAGTAAAGTAGCGACTTGAACCTGTTTGGTGGGACCAACCAAAAGGTACAAACACTGTAAGGAACAACCAGAACTAACTATATCATTCTACGCAACCACTGTGTATACTTCACGATCCATTTATTCAGAAAGCTAACTCAAATCAGATGACAGTACAGTAACATAACGCAACAGCCAATTGTATTCAGAAATGTGTGTCATAGCATAACATAACCTAACCGTTCTTAGGAGTGATCTTCCGTTTATATATAGATCCTCCTCCTTAACAGTCTAAAGCAAAAATACATAAATTCAAACGGATCCTCGATCCGAAAATATCTTGAAATCAAGTTTAAAAACGGTCTTCACATCTTCGTGACACGTAGTGTCACGAAGTGTGAATCATGAAATATTAACAACTTAGTTCTATCATTGTGCCTTCAATCACCATATGAGCGATGACTCCATCTGTCGTGTAAATCTCGTTGTTTCCCATTCCGGCCATAACGCGTGGATCTTGAGAAGCTTCGTTGGTATCTCGACGGGGTACGAGCTGGTACCTGGTACTGGAAAATCCTGTTTAAAATAGAAATAGTACCTAACTCAAGCCATATTAGTTTCAATGTTAATTTAAAGCATCAAAATACATAAAAATAACTTGAAACGTAAAAATACCTTGAGTAACCCCATTGAGTGGCAAAGAGATGTCAAGTGTGTCATAACAAGGCCAAAAGAGATGGTACTGGGTATGGAAATGGAAGTCTTTATGATATAATATAGGCAAAAACATGATCAAAACTGGAGACCAATAGTTTCAAAGGGATCTTCATCTCTCCCATGGGCCCTTTAATGCCCTTCATATCAGTGAACTTGGTTGGAAACAAGTCCTGATATTCATGCAGTAACTCTGTGATCTTGTCAATAGTGGTAGCATCCCAATAATCTCCAACATTTGCAAGCTTCAGTGTTTTCTCTATTCCAATATTGAATTTCTTGATTTTAATTGGATTTCCAATGAAAGATATCTCAATTACCGGTCCTTCTATGTCTCTTTGTCCTTCTGTTTCGACGATGTTTGCCTTCCTAGGATCATCATCTTCATCAGCATTGATATTGTAACATCCTTGCAATTTCTAGAGAGGTGCAGTCCATTCATCCTCTTCTTGCTCCATAGGGAGGCTAGGTGCCTCCTCAAATTATTTTTGTCTTAAAATCTATAACGCTTGATCCACTGTAGGATATTGACTTTCAAACAAGAATGTAGCTACGAAGTTCTATGTCATATTGTCAATCTGTAGTGGTGAGGCGCAGTTCCGCTTCAAGGTACTAGTTGATAGGCATTGTGTCTAGAGTATTGATGAATTTATGCACCCACGACTCTTGAGGAATGTAGCTCTAGGCCTCCTCATAGCTTCACACATGGTATTTTGGGCAACTTTGACATGTGTACCTAAATTTGCATTCTTCAACTTGTTCGAAAAATCACATTGTCATCAATGTGCGACATTGTATCTAGTTCACGATGTTCCTTTTATGTCTTCCCCATCATCTTGTTGGAGTATCTTTCAAAGCCTCGTCCAGTTCCAACAGTATCTGTTGTACTGGTACAGTTTCTTCAAATTCCAATAAGAAAGTTTCTAAGTGATTTAAACCATCAAACGTGGGTAAATTACTTACTGTTGTGCCGATCCAGCGAACTTCTCTAGTCAATATAGCAGATCGCCACGCAGAAACTTCATACATCTTGTTCTGCCAGTTCTCTAGTGCTTCTTCTAAGTCTGATGAGCATGCATTGTCACTTCACGAGCATAAATTCCCATCTGTTGTAGGATTAATGTAATCTTGTTATCTTGCGGTCAATTTGTATATATTATCTAGCTCATATGCATGGTCCTCTTCTTTGATGGGCTCTATGTATCTGGGATCTTAATCAGGATCCAGAGGTGAGATGACCCTAAGGCCATCTCCTTCAAACATCATTCTTATTTTCTTCAAGTCAAAAACAATAGAATTGTTGAAAGCCCAATCATTTCCTAACAGCACAGGGTAAGGACAACTATGGTCAACTATCTCAATCACCTCGAAGTCCACAAATGTTCTGACCCCATCGATGTCCACAGGAATATGTTTTGATCTTCCGAAGGGGCTCACAACCTTTTGATTGGCCATCCTAAGCCTGATGGGGGAATATATCAACTTAGGTTTTCCCATCAGTGTCTAGGTCTGCTTCGTCGTAACATTGACCTCTGATCCTAAGTCGAGGACCACATAATCTATATCATATTCTCCAATTTGAGCGTTAAGGTGTAGTTCCTTATTTGTCCTTCTCTTTTTGAATAGTTTATGTACTACTTTATTCAGTAGAGGATCTACCTTTCCTAGCTCATACTATTTGATCAAGTTTTGGAGCTCTTGTACAACGCTCTCATCCTTTATCAAATTAATACAAGTGCATAAAAATTCCATGAGTCTGCTTACCTCTTTTCCTTCTCTAGGCGAAGCGGACTGATCAAAGGCCAAGAGAATTCCACATTCTCTCACTTCTGGTTGTGCCTTTGATGAAAAAGTATGATCTCTTATAAACTCTTTTCTTGCCTCTTCAAATGTATGCTTCTCTTTCTTTGGATCAAACTCTTGTGTCTTATCCGCAACTTTTATGACTCCTAATTGTTTTGTAGTCTTCCCTGGAGTCACCGTGACTTCTCCAGTAGCAGCGCCTCCTATAGTGATAATGGGAAACTTTAGGATCTGCTCCATGAGGTTTTGTTGTGATTAGTTGTACTTGTTGGTTTCCTCCTCATCTTTCCTGTAGTTTGGCTAACAGTGCAGGACAATCTTCAATGACATGCTCAAATGAGTTGTAGTAACTACAAGTGGTACAAGGGTTCTGGAAATCCCTTGCCAAATGTCCTGGTTGTGCCTAGTTATAAAAAATACTCTAACCTCGACCTCGACCCATACCTCCTCCTCGTCCTCTTCCTCTGAATCCACCATGAGGGTTGAGGTTTCCTCTTCCAGGGGAATTATATTGCGTAGTGTTCCCCTCTTGCTATACTTTGCCTTGAATCTTATATATATCCCTTAACCTTTCATGCATGAGGTTATAGGCCCAACAATCCCTATCATCATGCCCTACTGACTTACAGAACGTGCAATACCGATTTGTGGGTGTATGAACATATTTTTGCATATAATAGCATTCGCCAGGGCGATGTCTGTTTCTACATACCTCGCACCAAGGTAGGGTAACTTGCTTTAAAGGGCTCAGAGCTCCAGATGCCAAGTACTCGTGAAATAGGGGGCAATGCTCCTTTTCATGGCCTTCTGATTTGCATCTAATGCACCATATATCTTCTCTTTTATTTTTTCCCCTGTCTTTCTTCATATCTTCGACCTGTAGCGACAAGCTAGTTAACTAACTTAAATTTGACTCATACCTTAGCTGGATTCTCCCATAAGGGATTATTCTAGCTTCATGGAAATCTCCAGTGCCTCAGCCTGCGAAGAAATATTTTGTTGCATCAGAGGGACTCTGATGTGTGGTAAAAGGGAAGCAATGAACCATTCCTTGTTCTTATCATCTGGGATATGAAAAGTCAGCCAGCCCGTTAAGGTTTTAAACCTCTAATAAAACTCCCAAACAGGTTCAGCTACTCTCTACTTGATTTCTTTTAACTCTGTAATGCATTGTGACTCTAACTTGGGTTTCTTGAATTCTGCAACCAACACAATCTTGATCTCATTCAGTGGTTTAGGTTGTACAATTCCTTGGAAAAGTTTCATGTACCAGCTCAGTGCGTGGTCTCTCAAGGTAGTACTAAACTGAGCTTGTTTAACAGCTTCGTCGGTGACATTATTAATACTCCATATAGCTTAATATAGAAACCATTTTTGATCAGGATCTTCAGATCCATCCCCTCTAAAGGTGGGTAACCTCGTCTCATCTGCCATAGATCTTCCTAGGTTTCCTGACTGAGTGTGCGATGAACCACTTGTACCAGTGCTATGATAACTTATATTACTTTGGTTACTTAATGTTGTTGAAACAACAAGGGGTGTAATAGCACTTACTTCAACAGTATGTGCAGTCCTTGAAGTTTCTGACTCTTCTCGGTGAGGTTCTTCAGTATTCTCTTCGTCTTCCCTAGAAGACCTTGAATGTTCCTTGTTCAGCAACTCTTCTTCTTCTCCACTATAGAACCCTTCTTCTTGTGTTGGTTTGTGACTTTGCTCGAACAAGTTCACTAGAGGAACTTCTCTGAAGGCCCTCCCACTACGTGTGTGTCTGATCTCTATGTCGTTGTTGCTGTATGAATTCTTGAACATTAGCCTTTTCAGTCTGACCCACTACTGTATCTTCAATATGTTCTTATCATGCAATAACATCTTGATCCTCAACTTCAGAAATTGTAAAAGTTTTCCTCTAGGTCCTTTAAAGAAATATCTCTCTGCTTGGCTATATGATTCTACCCTATCAATAGCAAACTCTGTGATATACCCTCCAATGTAATATCAAATCAGTGATATACTTCTCTTGACACATCGTTATCAACTCTTTTGACCTTCTTGATAAACGCTAATGTCCAAACCATAGGCGGTCTAGATCCAATCTCAAACTAGGTGTCTGCTAATCTGGCCAGCCACTCGTATAGCTCCTTATGAATTCTTCCAAATAAAATATCGTGTGTATCAGTAAATATATACCTTCCCAACCAGTCTTCTATGTTAATATTAGGGTTCTTATTCTAAGCTTCTGCGAAGTCCCTTTCCTGTTCTTCTATCCACTTCTGAATCTTTGTCTTCAATGGAAACCACCTTGACATTCCCTCAAGAAGATCCCAGTCCCATCAATGGAACCATTTGTTGGCACAGGGGAAGACCCAGGGTTCAGTTCTAATAGTGCACCAACAATCCCTAACTACTGGCCCTTTCGACAATACCTGCGAAGCAGATGCAGTCTCACCTGAAGTAGCAATAGGGGGTTGCAGGACAAAGGTATCTACAACTAGAGTAAATGAAAGTGGAATCAAGGAAATCACATGGGGAGATCAGAATATTCTTCCCAAACATAAACCTACTTCACACAGTTATAGATCAGATATAACATACTAATGCATCATCAGAGTAACAACGTAAAGAACACCACATAAACCATACAAAAAAATAAAATATATGTGGTTCACCCTCTTCCTAGGGCTACATCCACAGAACTGTGCTTTATAATATATTAGATGAAAGCTTACAGTCATATCTGCACTCTTAGCTTGTAGATATCTCTCCTTCTCTCTTTACTCTATCTCCCTTCCCTATGCACCCAGCTGAAGATCTTACAACACGGACTTCTCTCTCCACACAATACTTCTCTCTCAGTAATAACAACAATCACTCATCATCACATAATCGAACTAACGATGACAACCCGATCCTAGGTCCTCTTGACCTTTATTTATACATTACAATAGCTCACGGACAACCTTAGGTCAAAGCCTAGGTGTCTAAGAGCCTAGGTGTCTAAGAGCCTAGATACCAAAACCCTAGGTGTCTAAAACCCTAGATACCAAAACCCTAGGTTAATTTGACCCTTGTTTTCAGGGCTTCTCCAGCCTATCTTTCCTTCCTTCTTACGAGGTTCTCCAAAGTATATACCAGTGGTTTTTTCTACTTGTTTAGTTTTCCACGATCCATATTCCTTGTTGATCTGTCTTCCTCGATCTCCTCATCCAACATATTTCTTTCTCTTACTTCTCTCCGTCTTTTCTGCTCTTTTTCTCACTTCGACCCAGTATCAGTCACTATTTCTTCGGCGTAGTTCACATTTGATCTTTTCTTCTATAATATTTTCTTACTTCCTTAACCAAGGGGCAATAGCCATCTAATGGTGTAGGGTTGTGGGTGCGGCATTGTCGGCAGAGCCAACCACTTGACGACCTCTGCTAAGATGAGGTTCTTTTGGATACCACTATCAATGATGAAGTGCAGTGGGGTGCCTTTTACCCACATCTACAAATGGAAAAGGCGCTTGCCTTATTCTGGCTCATTTGGTTCACTGGGATGGAGCTTGGTGGTAGCAACAGTGGCATTATGTTCTGCGTCAATGATCTATCTTCCCCTTTCTAGTTTTGACTCAAAGTCGGAACCCACATCTGATTCATAGGCTTTCACTTCGGCCACCAGTGACTACTTTGAGTGACAATCAACAATGTTATGCCAAGGGCTCTTATGGAAGTCGCACCACTTCCTGGTATCCTTCTTTGTCTTTCTGGTGTCCTTCTTTTCTTATGGCTTGGACTAGTTGTTCTGATACTATCCATCTTTGCTTTGTCCTTTGTTTCGTAGGTTGGGGCCACCCTTTCCTAGTTTTTTCTACGAGGGATTCCTAGGCCCAAATTGTCGCATCTTTTGTTTGAGCTTTTGCTCGATTTTGACAGCATATCGATAGGTCGCGCCCAAGGATGAGATGTCCATAAACTCCATTTCGGTCTAGATGTATCTATGCAGAGCACCACGATACTTGAGCACCAAATATCGCTCTGAATCTTTGATACCCAGCTTGGTGCACAGGGTATGGAATATATTTGTGAAATTTGGCACTGCTTGGTCTCTTTCTTGCTGCAGTGTGGTCCATTTGGTATACAAGTCATCATAACTTCCGACAGGGTAGTATTGTTCCTTAACAACATCTCTGAAGGATTCCTAGGTGGCCACGACTGTAAATAATGAGGATTCCTCTATTTCCTTTTGCTCACAAAAAGATTCCCACCAATCTTTGACATGGGGAATGACATTGAGGAGTGAAAAAGTATTTTTTTCTCTATTTGAAAAGTTATGGACAGAAAAATACCCTTCTAGTAGATTCAACCACTTGTCTACTGCATCTGCGTCTATCTCACCTTCAAATATAGGAATATCTAAGTTGATTTGTGCCTTGAAGGAAGCGGCACCTCCACTCGAGGAAGATGCGTCACCTATTGGTAGTCGTCAAAGGATTTGCATGAAACTATCCATCATCTCGTTCCTCTGTTGCGTGAGGGATTCCTCAAGAAACATTTTGAAAGGATCTCATGTCCTGTCATCTTTATTTTCTCCTACCATGAGAGATCATTTGGGCATGCAAGAGCTTTTGTCCTTAAGAAAAACAAGCTCGAGACCCAATTCTTTGTACCCTGACCTCATTGGGGACATTCATTAAGATGACAAGGAGCAGACCACTCTGATACCACTGATCCATATTTTATGAGAAGAACAAAATGAATACAAATTATTAAAATATGCTTAACACAGAATAACAAAGATACAATAAAACTGGTTTTCTATTCAATAAGGAAATAAGTTGAAACTGTAAAATGCGGCGAAAAACAAGCTTGCTGGAATGGTGGCGGCTTATCTATGAGAAGAAATGTGACAACTGGGCTCATTCACAAGATTATGATTACAGTGAGGCTCTTAAGGCCTTTTTACAATAAACATGAATGTCAAAATCCCTAGACATCCAAAAACCTAACCCTAGGAGATGAAGCACCAAAAGTCATGCGGGCCCCATTTGGATAAGTTAGTACATCAACTTCCCGGGGTTGTAACTTTTGCATACGATCTATGTTTTAGGCTCACGATAACACGTTGGAAAGGTCTATCTGAGGACTACACATTTTGCTTCTATCTATGAAAGGTGAATATTGATTGCGAGGAGCCCTAAAAACATTGTTTAGGGCCTCAAAACAGCCCCGCAAGTCAGGGACCCGAAAACTAGGTAAAAACTGCCAAAATGAACCAGTTGGAATAGGTGGGAGGCCACCGACATCCATCTAGATCATCTGGTCATTTGATCGTGGGATCATGTCCTGCCATTTTGAACTGTGTTGATCTACTGCCTCTACGCGGTGTAGAAAATTGACTTTTACATCTTGAACTGGTTCCCCCAGTTGATGCTCCTTTATTGGATCCATGTCCTATTTCTTTTCTTCCACTAAACTTTGGTTGTCCAAACTTTGGTGTTATTTATGGTGTATTATTTGCACATGGGGTTGTAGGTTCCACACTGACGGTGATATGGATTGGAGTTCTGCCTTTTGTTCCTGACCTTGGACCTCTTGGTTTCCTTTCATACGTTGCGCGTAGGATTTCCTCAATCTGCTCCGCAGCTCGGAGATCCTCTACCTCTTCTTCATCTCTTACCAATCCCTCTTTGTCAGCTATAACTCTCTTCTTGTTATTCATTTAATATTGGTAGGGTATTCTACTGCATGTCTTTCCATATTTTTCCATTATCCGCTTTATCTGGTCTTCTTCCATCATGATTGGGTCCATGGCCTCCTTCTTCTTTCCCTTATCCATTTCCTCTTCCATATCTCAATCTCCTGTCAGTGCTTCCCCCCTTCCCCCATGCACGTAGGGAAGTTTAATTGTCTGAATCCATGGTAATCACACCGTTGTCACACATTAAAATCTTGATTGAAGTATACAACGATATGATGTACCTACCTCTGGGTCCTTTTATAAAATCCCTCTCTGTTGCGGTGTAAGACTTTGCAATATCTATTGTAAATTCGATGATAAACCCTGCAACAATACTGTCTAACCAGAAATCTACTGCGCACATAAAAAATTTATTAACTTGTTGTAACTGAGCGATCTCCATATGATTCCATCCAACTGTCTGATTTGATTTCTAGGGTGGTTGTCCTTTAACCTTAATAACCACTCCTGAAACAAATGCAGGAAATCATAGAAAAATACCTCATGCAGGTTGCTAAACACGTATTTGTCAAGATATTTACGCGGTGTTAACTTAGGTTTTATGTTGTCCTTCTGTGAAAACTCAAGTTCCTTTATTTTCAACCACTTTAAAACTCTGCCTTCATTGGATTCCATGGCCTGAACATTCCCTTCTATACTTTCATTCTCTGCACCTTTCTTCCACGGATCCCGTCCACTCAATCTTGTGCAGTTCCAGCCGGCAACATAACCATTTGTTGGTTGTTTCTCTCTTACTTCTTCTTGGGTTGACCTAGGTTCATATATCAATAGGTGTCCAACAAAACCCTCCAAAAAGTATCGTCCCTCCTGGTAAACCAGAAGGAAACGTCGCGCATAGGGTGCACAATGCAGTCTCACCCGATATAACTTTTATGGGTGACTGCAATACTCAAGTGTTTGCATTCTAGGAATGAGTGGAGATCTGGGATTGTTTTCTTCCTTCTTTATGTATTATCCTTGTTAATTATTCAAGTACTTATATGATTTAATCATCTTTAAACATATGCATGCATGTTGATATAACTAGTTTAACCATTCATTCATAAGCTAAGAATCAACATAAAGTAAACATTCATTAACAATCACACAAAACACAAGGATTACCATGGTTCACCCCCTCCTGGGCCTACATCCACAAAGATTTGGCTTCTCTGCTCTTTTATTTAATTTGCTACAAAATCGTGTGCTGCACGCATTACATGTTCAGTAATACAATCAAGATTGAGGGTAAGAACCCTCTACGAGGTTGACTAGATCACACCAGGATCCTCAACCTGTGACCCAACCATCAAAGACTACCTTACTTGACTCGTCTACAAGAGTTTTTATCATAACCAACTTACATAATAATAAACTCTCTCTATTATTATCTTCATCGACCGCTCATATATCTCTCTATCTCACATCTGTTTATATCCATCTCTCTCCTTCTCACCTAGACCTCCTAGGTCCTTATTTATACTATTTGATCAAATTATAACCATTACAATCTTGTCCAAAAGCCTAACCCTATCATGGTTAGGCTTTTCTACTTGTGCACCATGTTGATTTCCCTCTTGCATGTTGTTTTTCCTTCTTTTTCTGCAAGCTACTTGCTTGCCACTTGTTACGAGCACTCCAAAATTAGGTCTTCCTTTCCAAAAATAGGTCTTTCCCCAAAACCAATCTTTCTCAAAAAATAGGTCTACGCCCAAAATAGACTTCCTTCTTAAAATAGGCTTGCACCCAACACCAACGAAGAGCCACAAGTCTCTGTGATTGATTGAGTGTGAACATTGTTTTACTGAGTGTGAACATTGTCTTAGGTCATGTTTGAAGCCTGGTAAGTGCATCATTAGATAATTTTCTGCAATTAAATTGCAACAACAATTGATTGATATTTAGGGTCCACTTTGTCGAAAGCACCTGTTGAAGGACCAAGCAATGTCTTGTCATGTTTAGGGTAAACTCTAAACAAAGTATTTTTTAAATGATTTAATCGCAAATTGCTCGAGTTCGATCTAGCGATGTTGTTGCTTTGATTTGTGTGTTTCTTTGTTTATATATTATCAATTAAATTTGTCCTTATCACTCATGTTTTCAATAAATGACAATGGAGGTTGACATGGGACAATTCCAGGAAGCACAACAAGATTTTGATTTTAAAAATAATCTCTTAATTTTTTCAAAATAATTTCTCTTATTATTTTCAAGATAATTTCACATACATCATGTATATGAAGTCAACAAGTTTAGTTTCCAATTTAAAATTTAGTTTTCAATAATTTTAACATGTTGGTAGACACCTATATTTTACCGAGAAGTTTCTATAGTATACGCCATACGTATGCATCAAATAAGAAAATAAAGGCGTAGTATAACTTTTTTATGCTTTACTGATTTTTTTTTTGACATTTTTTGTTTAATTTTGTTTGAAATTTGATGATAATTTGTTGGATATGCAAATTTGAGTGGTTAATCTTGTATAATCCTAGTGTTTCGGGGTTAGCTTCAGAAATGCAATTTAAAAGACAAAAAAATGTGATTGTGTGCAAATTTATGTTGTCGGATTCGTAAAACAGTTAGACAACGCCTAAAACGCTAAAAGTAGTCTCACTATTCTACGTTTTCTGGCCCTTTTCTGCTAATATTTTTTGTTTAATTTTACCTGAAATCAGACAATAATTTGTAAAAAAATTGTGATTTAGTCCAAATTTATTTTGTTGAACTTTGGCAAAAAAGACTAGAACATAGAACA
>CBVK0100413658.1:0-19426 GCA_900067695.1 Picea abies
TCTTCCGATCTCACATAGATAAATGATGAGGAAAAAAAGGATTGGGAAATCGTAGGAAAGGGAATAGGGTTCCTAAACTAGAATTGATCGAAATAATTGCAGGAAAAGTTCTTGAAGGAAGAAATGATAACAAAAGATAGTGGCATGACCCATAGACAGGGAGCAAAGAAGGAAGGATGTCTGGTACAGGCGAAAAATTAGTAGAAAATATTTTGAAAGACCCCTAAATGAAGAGCTCGATGCGAATATTGATGTTAGGACAAGAAGGTGCCATGAAGGAAATGACAGACCAAGCCTGCCAAATCTAGTCTGGAGATAGGTGGGAAGGGAAGTCAAAATACGAAGAAGCAGGTTTGGAAGCTATCCTAACGTCCTTTCTTCCATCTAACCTATTACAAACTATCTCAGAAGGTGAAAAATTGGGGATACTGCTCTCTCTCAGCATTGACAGACCAGACAAGCTGCCAGAGAAGGGGAGGAAAGAACTAGAAGGGGACACATGGAGGGTAGATGAAAGGTAGAAGAAGTGCATAGCTGTTAAATGTATAAAGAGAAAAAAAAGGGTGAGATGCATCTTGAGTTAGAAGAGGAGTTATTGGAAAAAACAGTGATCAAATACATAGACCTAGCATTCATTGGCAAGTTCAATGTTTAAAACCTAGTAGAGAAATCACTTAGAGCTATTCTCCTTGGTAAGGAATTTTAGATACACAATAAATGAAAATGGAGGATCTAACCCTGCAATATCCAAAGATCCCCTTCACTCTTCAAATTCAACCCTTGTTGGATAGAATACCCAGAATATAAAGAACTAATCATTAAGCACTAGGTCTCCTATGAACAAGAGATCAGAGGTTTTGCAATGGAGCTATTTTCAAAGAAACCCCTGTTGAGTTTTTGTTAATTACGTTAACATTAAATTTACCATAGCAATTTGAAATTCTTTTGTATGCTCGTTTCTCCATATGCGATGTTGCACCATTGCCAACCAACCATAGGCACCTACTTGTGCCACCCCCGAGCATAACATATACATCCTGGGAAACCCTTCTACATAAGGGGAGAAATCCTGAAAACCTTCTTATATAGAGTATCCTTGCCAAGAAAAAATAACCAAGAACAATATCTATCGACTAGAACAAACCACAAAGAAGATAACTCAGCAACATAGATGCAACACACCCTAGCTAGAGCGCTAGGGTTTCTAGCCTCCACTAGCGCACCACCAAGAGATAACCAACAATGTAGTTGCAACTCACTCTAGCTAGAGCACTAGAGTGGTTGACCTTCACCATGCGCATCACAAAAGACAAACCCTAGCGAAATGTATGAGGAAACCCTAACCAAGATGCATCCTATTTCCTTCCTTCTGTAGTTGCAGCTGCAGACTGCAGATCTCCAACAAACTTGTGCTATATCTCCATGAGAGAGCATGCCAAATGAGGAAGGCGTCACTCTTATTTATACTAATCTGTCCAGTGAATTTTCTAGTAGGGCCGACCTGACTTTCTGGAAAATATATTTTGTGTTTATCTTTTTCTTCTGGAGCCGACTTTACTTCTGGAACATTATAATTATTCTTTATTATTTTCTATGAGGATGACTTCTCTTTTGGGATCTTCTTTGACTTCCAATGGTTTTCCTTTAATGTCTTGGAAACTTCATCTACAATACCTCCCGCAGCTACCAGAAACATCAACACTCCCTCTTAGCCAGGGAGGTATTCTCCATGATGTTTTTCCTCTGGTCCTCATAGCCTCGCAGGCTATGCCATGGTCCTTCGACCATGCCATGGTCACGCAAACCATGCTACTGGTAAGATCATCACATCAAACATGTCTACACCCAATGTGGACCTTTTCTAGGGCTTCATCACCACTAGAATACACTAGGACCTACTCGCCCATAGTGAATCGTCAAGGACCTACTTGCCCATGACGTCTCCACTTGGTCTACTTCCAAGGGATGCTGGGCACCAACCCAGTACAACTTATCAGTGCATCGATAAGTGTCATACTCAACTCAGTCCAACGAGGAGTATCATCACAGAAGAATGTCTCATGAAGTTGCAACCATCAATACTCCCTCTCAACGAGGAAGGCATTCTCCAAGCATATCTTGTATTTTTCTTGGTATTCTTTTGTCATAGAAAATTTTAGCCATGAGCCTCATTAGCTATATTGATGATCCATCTCCACAACCATGTGTTTAGCACCTCGGGTCATTCTTGTGCCATGACAAGAATTATGACCATATCAGAGCCACATTCACCCCATAGTTGATCCTAGAATGTCCACATTCCCACATGATCATGAGCATCTCTAGAATGATCAAGATCAGTCATGGAATGTACAAATTCCCATAGGATCACTCTGTGATTGCATTTAGCTCGATGCTATCAGACACATGGAATCGTACCTCAAGCACCTCGAGTCTTCAGTCCATCGAAGACTATGTCAGGGCACATCTACTCCAAATGTAGATGTTCCCTATCTCCCCTGGTCTGTAGCCCAGTACTAGGAGAAGGGTCGACTTGATGCTTATCGGGGCCACTCATCTCACTGTGAGTGTTATTCCCGATGCAATTTTTTATCGCACAGTTTGTAGTTTAGGTTGAAAGGTTAAAGGATAAAGGTCAAACTAGAGAAACAAGAACCTTCCCCACCCAATGTCACCACAATGGGGAGGTTCTTTCTATTTAGGGAGGTTAGCCCAGGGGAGACGTCCCCGGTAACCTGGGGTTCTGAAGAGGCTAGGATATAAGATCAGAGTTAAAGTTTCCCCTTCACAGGTTACCACCAAAATCATAAGGTCCGGCTAATCAGCCAATAATGAAGTATAGTCCCAAATGAGAACACCTGCCTGTAACAAAGAAACAATAGAAAAATATATATGCAACCTATATACAAAGGGTTAGCACTTCATATGACCATCTGATATAAATTAAGCAATGCAAAGTAATAGATATCAATGAGATCAACGTTTTGTCAATTATCTATGGAAAGAGCATTTATTCATCAATAACTATTAGGATGACAAAGCCAACAATGTATTCAATCAACACTTTAATCAATACATGCTTTAGATCATCACTTAATTGCTTGTAAAAGTCAAAAAGCTTGTTGTGTCAGAAATAACCAACTGTGACGTCAGGCTTAGTTAGGGTTAGGGTTATTTAGTTAGGGTTTCAAGACTTAGGGTTTAAAGAGTTGTTTTTTGTACACTAAAGCTTCAATGTTGGAGATCAAATCAGTGCCTTAGGGTATATGGAGTCAAAAATAAGGGCACAAGGTCTCGAAAGGATGATAACTTAGAGACTAGAAGGTAGGGTTTTATGGTGCTGCAAATGCAGGGCCCTAAAATCAAAACCCTAGGGGAAAGAGGCTCACTCCGGTGTTGCTTAAGCAAGGTCTCATGCTCTTTCCTCCTTCTCTAAATTGACTTGGCAAAACGGCTAGCTTAAAGCATAAATCTAAGGGAGAAAGTGTTGTAATGACAAGGCTTTCAAACCCTAGAAGGTGAAACCCTAGGTGTAGGCAATCTAGGCCTAGGACGTCTCCTCTTTTCAACTTATAGACTTCAACACTAGCTCAGAAGAAAGAAGACAAGTGTAGCAACGACTAAGCTCTATCTCTTTTCTTCAATGGCTGAAAAATATTTCTCAACAAGGGGACATGTAACAATAACATACTTGTGTGCTTGTTACCTAGGGTTTTAAATCAGAAATACAATAAGTAAATGTAAGAAATTATACCTACAACCATTCATTTAAGAAGTTTTTCATGAAAATTCACTTACATGTCATGAAGAAAAGCACAAGCAAACCCTAGTTGTAAACCTTCCTTGAGAGAAATGCCATAAATGCCAAGAAAAATCCTCCTTCAAAAATTGCGCCTCACTTTAAACACCAAAACTACCCTAGTAGGGCACAAAAATCAGATCTCCTAAGAGGAGTTGTGTTATGTCCAAATGAGGGAAAAACGTCCTCAATATATATCATCCAATGACCTTTAATTTACAAAATAGGTCATTAAAACAACTGACAAGGCTGACTACAAAAATTACACTGTTTTTACATTAACTGCTAAGTAAAAGACACAAAATGAGAAAAAGGTGGGACGTCAAGCCCTTCTGAGGGAGACGTTGGCCCTTTTTGGGCTAGTCCAACATCCAGAAGTCAGGCGTTATCCCTTTTAGGGATCCTCCAAGCTGCCACACGTGCCAGTAACCTCATCAAACTACCACATGCTCAAGATAACATCCATATCTCTTGGATGACGTCCTATCCATCAAGAGGAAAATGTTCCATCTGAAGTGGGTCATCCCCCCTAGGCTAGGCTGAGCCAAAGTGTCCCGGGTGGAATGCCCTTCTTTTCTTCATGTGCAAAGGCTCATCACATCACTGTCCTATCTCTTCCATCCCAAAAACCATCTGATGGGCTCTTCAGCCCCATGGAGGTCCGAGCTAATCATCTCAACATGTGTACCGGTCCACTGGTACCTGTCCGTCGGGCATGGTCCTTCACATCAAAAACTTCACCCTCCATGGGCTCATTAGTCCTCTGGATCATAGAAATATCAATCATATTTCATCATTAATTTTATCCAATACATGCATAAGACCCCTAGCATATCCTCTAATAGCTCAAAGATATTACATTGATCTACTATACAAAGCTGAAGAAAAAGACAAGGTAACCTATTGGGCCAACAACCATAAGAAGAGGAAAGTTTCCAAAGGACATCATTCAAGCCATGTAATATGAGGTGGTATGATCTAAGGATGTCCAGACACAGTGAAGACCAAGGGTAGGTATTATCCATGGGTGCCTTTGTAGGAGGCGAGTTGTACCTGTCATGAATGCAGTTCTTTCCAAGCCCCTTATTTGCCTTTATTCTTTCTTTATTTATTACCTTTTCTTTCTTTTTTGCTTCAAGGTCTGACCAGAGGACACTGCCTTGGCATGGTGACCAGAGCTAACAGTGTTACCCACGAGTATTTTCGCAGAAATGATAAGGCTGGCTCGTGATGAGACCCCCTTTCCCTTGGCCATGCAACCAAGGGTCATTTCCCTGGCGTGGTGACCAGATAATGGCAATGTCATACTGCTAGATACCTATGAACATAATGGGCTGGCTCGTGATGAGACATCCCATCCTCTTGGTTAGGCCTTGTTTTATTATTTTTCTTTGGGTCCCTTTTGTCTCTTATCGAGAGACCTTTTATTGCCTTCTCGGGGATCCCTGGGTGAGGCATCTCTAGGTTTTATTTCCTATGGATTTTATCTTTTACCAGCTGCTTTTACCTCTTGGGCCTTTAGCCCCTTCTTCCCATAGGACAAAGTGTAACCCCTCAAATAGGTTATCTTAATGCCCAAACTAGGGGAATGGGATGGATGTATGGGAGATAAGATGTAAAATGATAATATGGTGGGAGCGGACGATGTCTCTTCAAATCCCCCCTAGTAGCTAACCAAAACCTATGGGTACAAGCTTGCTAGGGCACCCCGTTAATCCCCCCAACAATGGTCAAGTGGGTTAGTGTAAGATCCAAGCAGTCGTTAGAAATGTAAGGAACCTGATGCATACATCTGAAAGTAATAATGATCAAACATGACACATACCATGATACCTGGACCAATTACCTCATGGAGCAAGAGTCTTCTTTGATGCAAGTCCAAGCCGATGGTGATGGATGTTGTTGCTGCTGACAGGACAAGTTTGATGAAGAAGAAGAAGGATGGTCCCTCCAGGGCTATTCTCAGGTCAATCCTGCTCTCGGTACTCCATGTCTAGGACCTGTGGGCCTTGAGACATGATCTCCTAGTTATCCCTAGAAATCAGGGATAACACAATTCACACACAATGGAGGAGTCCTCAGTCCATCGATAACTATGTAGCTTCAATCCATCGAAGACTACATCGGGCTTCGATTCTTCAGTCCATCGAAGTCTATACTAGGGTCCCGACCCTTTAGTCCATCGAAGACTACCCTGGGATCATTCCCACATGGTCAAGTCCTTCTAACCAATATTGGAATGTCTACCCAATATCCTCCTAGAGATCTAGGAACAATTCAAATCTTTAGTTTGTCGAAGATTACATCTGGGCCTATTCCCACATGATCAAGTCTTCCTGATCAGTCTTGGAATATCAACATGATGTTGCAATCATCAACACTCCCACATCGAGAACTACATAGCTTCAGTCCATCGAAGACTACATTGGGCTTCGATTCTTCAGTCCATCAAAGTCTATACTAGGGTCCCAACCCTTCAGTCCATCGAAGACTACCCTGGGATCATTCCCACATGGTCAAGTCCTTCTAAACAATATTGGAATGTCTACCCAATATCCTCCTGGAGATATAGCAACAATTCAAATCTTTAGTTCATCGAAGATTACATCTGGGCCTATTCCCACATGATCAAGTTTGCCTGATCAATCTTGGAATATCGACATGATGCTACAATCATCAACACTCCCCCAAGGAAACATTTGTATTCCTGCCAAGCTTGTCCCAGATAGAGGCTTAGTGAAAATGTCAACTACCTACTCATTTGTGTATATGTGTTGGAGCCTCACTGCTCCCTCTTACACCATGTCTCTGATGAAGTCCTGCAAGATCCTTTGAAATCCACCCTGCTTCATGATTTGCGGCATTGGCTACGATATATGAGTGCTATAGATATCTGCTTCATGTCTCAAACTAGAGACTATCTAATATGTTGCCTTATGCAACCATCCCTATATCTCCTTGTTAGAGCTATCACTAGTGTCCTGCCTCCTGCTCGAAACAAGAAACAAGAACAACAACATTTCCTTGGCAACCTCCATGGAATTTAACAAGATATCTTCCTAGAACAAACAACAAAACAAGAATATCTCCTTGAGGGGAGATAAAAAACTGCATCTCTAGTATTTAAGTGGTTAGTATAATGATCATAACTTCAATAGATCAAGATGTAACATATGATCACAATAATTCCATAACAACTAGAGACATATCAAAACAATCAAACCTGGAGGGTGTGTTGTTCCTCTGGATGTGCTAGATCTGAGATCCCTATGGATCTATGATTCGTTGCTTAGACAAAAGTCCCTTCTCCTGCAAAAAACCCTCAAGATGATGATACAATTTAACATATACAAGTACATACCTCAGAAATTGTAGCACCATCCAACAACAATGGTAAGTAGTGGCAAACCCTAAAACTTCAAGGTTCTCCAACTAGCTTGAAAAAATAAAATTGTGCAGTGGCAAGGTACAACGGGAAACTGCGGTAAGGTAAATCTCACAATCTTCCTTCCAGCGATTAGATTGTTGTGAAGGAAGCCAAGCTTTGATACCATGTTGAATTTTCGTTAATTACGTTAACATTATATTTACCATAGCAATTTGAACTTATTTTGTATGGTTGTTTCTCCATAGGCGATGTTGCACCATCGCCACCCAGCCATAGGCACCAACTCATGCCACCCTTGAGCATAACGTATACATCCTGGGAAACCCTTCTACATAAGGGGAGTATTCCCAACAACTTTCTTATAGATAATATCCTTGCCAAGACAAAATAACGAAGAACAAGCTCTATCCACTAGAGAAAACCACAAAGAAGATAACCCAACAACATAGATGCAACACACCCTAGCCAAAGCACTAGGGTGTCTAGCCTCCATTAGCGCACCACCAAGAGATAACCAACAATGCAGTTGCAACTCACTCTAGCTAGAGCTCTAGAGTGGCTGACCTTCACCATGTGCATCACAAAAGACAAACCCTAGCGAGAGGTATGATGAAACCCTAACTAAGATGTACCCTACTTCCTTCCTTCTGTAGTTGCAACTGCGACTACAACTCTCCACCAAACTTGCATTATATATATCTCCATGAGAGAGTGTGCCAAATGAGGAAGGCATCACTCTTATTTATACTAATTTTTCTAGTGACTTTTCTAGTAGGGCCGACCTGACTTTCTGGAAAATATATTTTATGTTTATCTTTTTCTTCTGGAGCCGACTTTACTTCTGGAGAATTATAATTCTTATTTATTATTTTTTGTGAGGCCGATTTCTCTTCTGGGATCTTCTTTGACTTCCAATGGTTTTAATTTAACGTCTTGGAAACTTAATCTATAAGAAAGGTTATCTCGGAGGTGAATACCTCCCGCAACTACCAAAAACATCAACAACCCCATCAAAGTAAAAAGATTATCCAAGGACTGGCCATGCAGGTAGTCTGGGAACTCATTTCAAAACCTAAGGGATGCAGAAGGAAAATCCAAGAGCATTCAACTCGAAGCAAAGGAAATAGTATACCTCCTTGAACAACTCAAAGAAATTCAAGCCCTAGAGGCTAGCGGGAACAACCTATGATCATGGGAGACAAAAACACCTCCTCATCAAAGGTCATGTCTCATCATCAAAGGACTCCAACTCATCATCAAAATGGATTCCTTAGTGGTATGGTCAACCATGCCATCATCAAACCATCATAGCCCATGACATCATTCATTAGTATGCTCAATGTGGAAGGCGAAAAAGGAAAACATCCAACGTGAAAGAAGGGTCCATCATCTCCTGGTGCAACGTCCTTAAATCAAAGTCCAATGTGGCTCAGGGGTGCATTGTTCATAGTGTGGTTTTCTTTCCCATTTGATAACCAATTCAACCAAATCTGCAATATCCGACCTCATCTGTCCATTATCCAAGGTCCAAGAGGTATGGAGAGGTGCCCCAAGGCATGTCCAATCATCAGGAGGTGCAATGCTCTACATCAAGGGCACAATGTCCTCCATGACGTGAAGAATGTCCTGGGTGTCATGATCAAAATGTCTTCCAAAGGACCATGTCAAGTGCACCATGGTCAAACAAATTTCACAAAATCAGGCAAGACCAACAATCACGAGATACAAGAGTCATTAGAATCATAGAAAGAAAGCTATTTGTTGACGTCCTTATACACACTTGCAAATGTGAGATAAGTCCAACTCACTTAGTGTGTCCTTGGAGGCACAATGCCTAGGCTCAAAGACCACTGTCACCTTGACTTGAACCTTTTCCATCTAGGCTTATTCCTAGGGAAGCCAAGGGGAGTAGACCCTAGTTACTAGATGAAGCTAAAAGTTAAATTCTAGGAGTTGATTTTAGTTGATTAAGGTTTGGGGGAATCTAGCCTATATGCAAAAGCAACAATGCAAAGTACAAGTCTTTCAATGAAAAAGAAGTCCTTTCCCTAAGTCTTCTAAGACTAGTTCCTATGATTGGGCAAGGGGTCAACTAAGTTTAAGGGATATTATATTTTACAAAGATTACAACAATAAATACAAAAGAATGTTAAATACAAGATTACAAAATTAGACTAGATACAAAAGAATACAAGCACTAACTATCCACAAAGTTACAATTAAGTGATACAACAATGAAGATACATGATATATAGATTGTACAAGCAAGATAACTAACCAAGTAACTAACTTGTGAAAAGACTTGATGTGCAGGTAAAGGGGATATGCTCAAAGGAAATACAACCACAACACACAAACCAACTATCCCAACTAGAGTGCCTCCAAGGGATGCGCTACTCAAGGGGAAGCCTTCAATGGCATACACAACCACAAGCTCCAACAATGAAGAAGCATCCAAGGGATGCACAACTTCAATGAAGGAGACCAATCACATCGAACATTAAACTTAAACTCAAAATTAAAGCATGAAAGAATGCCTCCAAGGACTAGAGCGCAACTTTTAAACTACTTAGTCCAATCCACAAATGCTTGAAGTAAATTGCATAAAAGATGAAAATTTAAAGTGCTTGAAAATGTGTACTAAAGCATAAACCACGAGATGTACCCAAATAGATGCCCAAGGTTAAGTGGATTGATTTTAGGATTAGTTAAGTTATTAAGTTAGAAGTGAATCCTAGACTAAGTGAACCCAAGAACTCCCCCTGGTTGTACCAAAAGAGTTGTTGGGTGCTCAATAAGTGAGGCAAACAAGGCCACACCCTAGCTCCATAGGTCAACCCAAGAATAGAAGTACTCCATAGGGAGGATGCTAAGCGTCATGAGATCGTCCCTGATCTAGCATCTGCCACTTCTTCCTTAAATCCCCTTTTTGTTGGAAAAGTTGGGACAGTAAAAGGTGACCTATTAAGCTAGTTTGATTTTAGGTCCTATGAGACTATGGTAAATTGAGTTAAGTTAGTTAGATTAAATTAAGGTGATTGCAATGTAGTGTTTGTGTAAGGAGTGCTTGCAAGATAGATAAAGTACTTGAAAGATGCACTTGAAAAGTAAAGTACTAAAAGTAAATTGCAAGAGAACTTAGGTGCTTGAAATAATGCACAAGTTTAAACAATGCTCATGAGATTGCAAGACATAAAAGTAAAAGTACTTGTAAATATTAAACCATTAAGCAATGTACTTGAAAATTAAATGACTTGCAAGAAAATAAAATACTTGGAAAGGTAAATTGAAAGAAATGAAATGTGCTTGAAAGTAAAATGCCCAAATTAAAGATAGCTAGCAATGAATAATGGAAAGAAAGATGAGCAAATTAAACCATTATGTCTCCATGGGCCTAAAATAGCACATGATTACTTCTTAGATTAGATTTAGATGATTAGGTATTGAAATCAGTGTTGATTATGTCGGCATCGGCAAAAAGTCGGTGAGGGTCCGGAAAAAATCATTTTGGCAAAAGTCGACAAAAAATCGGAAAACCACGACAAACATTAAAAAATACAAAATATATTCATTTTTTTCAAAATTTTAAACATATAAAGCAACAACAACATCAGATAAACACATTGGCACATAAATATGGAGAAATCACTGATATATATGTAGTCACTAGTGGATGCCAAATAAAAAGTTATACATCAAAATGACATCACATATATAATTATAAAATGTATCTCATGATTCATCATCATGATGGAGTCTGTAGATGTCTGATATATAATGAGTCAATGACAAATGAAACAAAACTAGCAGCTAGCTAGCTATCTAATATCAACATCGGCCTCCGCCTCTCGCCCTTTTACAAGAAAATATAAGGGGTTGTTTGTCAGGCCTGCCCCTGATAGTAGAAGGCCCTGCATCTGATAGTGGATGGCCACTGGTGTCTGCAGGAGTAGATGCATCAATAAGTGTAGAAGGTTGTATTGATGATTGCACATCACCCTCCATGATGTCTT
Organism: Picea abies; assembly: GCA_900067695.1. Classification (NCBI taxonomy): domain Eukaryota; kingdom Viridiplantae; phylum Streptophyta; class Pinopsida; order Pinales; family Pinaceae; genus Picea; species Picea abies. The sequence goes on from CBVK0100413658.1 coordinate 11,201, forward strand.
CAGGCCACTCCTTCTCGTCCTCCTGCTCCTCCTCCCACTCCTCCTCTCCCTATTGCTCCTCCAAGGCATGTTGTTGTTCAGGTTCCTCATCTATCTATGCAGGTGCCTCCTCCATGGTAGGCATCTCAGACTCCACCCTCCACTTAGACAATACATCAATATTGTCCAAGGAAATGGAAACCACATTTGGTGTTCTATCAATTTGCTTCAACCATAGTCGAAGATTGTAATGGACATACACCAAGTCATTGAGACGTGAGAACTCCAACCTGTAAGAGGGTCATAAAATTTTTAATGAGTTTTAACTTTTTAGGGTCATGACTCATAAAGTATAATATATTAGACGGTCATAAACTCATAAATTACAAATTACAATAAATATAACTGCTCATAAGTTCTAACCCGGTGCATTTCTTTGAGTGTATTTTTTCAAATACACTCCAATTGCGCTCACATCCCGAAGAGGTACATGTTTGACTCAGGATTCGGATGGAAAATCTCTGTAAATTTGGTTCCCTTGCACCATAGTTTCGCCACCAAACATCTACAACAAATAAGAAAGAAAGATAACATAAATAAAACATAATTGAACTTTAAAATAAATTTTTAAATTTAAAATACATAATTGAAATTTGAATTTAAAAAACATAAAGTTCTAAGTTGAACTATCTTCTAAATTCTAATGACTTACGTGGAAACAAAATGCTCCTTGAAGCAATAGCATCTTCATAGCCAAATAGTCCAGTACCATCCTGATACATCTCTATCTCACGATTAATATCAACGTTAATCGCGACATCAGGTACCATCCTATGAAGACAAGCATGGAGCCCTTCCATCACCTCGCCATCAAAATCAAAGTTGCATTTGTAGGAAAATGCAGGGTTAAGGAAAATTGTTGCTGCATGAATGGGTCGATGGAGCATCCTGGTCCATCGAGTATCAATCAAATTCCATAATAACATCTGTCTATGAAACTTGTGGCTACCCTTTCCCACATAATAAGCCCAAATAGCTTCTTTGGCCTTATGCATGGCCTCATACAAATAGCCCATTATTGGCTTATCGCTATCAACCAATCTCAAAACCTTTACCAAAGGTTCAGTCACTGAGCACACCTCTGCCACTCCTTCCCAGAAGGATTCACTGTACACCAATCTAGCAATGGATTTCCCATCCTCTTTCCTGCTATATGTAGAATCCCGCCACTCATCAAAAACACACATTTTCTTCAACTCAAACTGACATTGAAGAAAAGTCTGAAGAGTAATGAAGTTTGTGGCAAAACGAGTGATTGTGGGATGTTGAAACTCCCTGTTTCTGGTGTGTCTCCTCATGAGGCTAAGAAACCAAATATGGTTATATATGAACTTGGGGATGCTCCTAGCCTGATCAATCACCTCCTTGATGAAGGAGGTTTTCCCCATATCCTTAAGCATAAAATCAATACAATGTGTAGCACATGGAGTCCAAAACAATGAACAGTTCCTCTCCATAAGCAACCTACCAGTAGCCACATAATTAGTTGCATTATCTGTTATGATTTGCACCACATTATGCACGCCGATCTCATGGATGAATGCATCCATCAACTCACACAACAATGTTGCATATTTCACATGTGCCGATGCATCTATTGATTTGATAAACATGGTACCTCTAGGACAATGTACCAAGAAATTGAGAAGGGACCTACCCTTCCTATCTGTCCAGCCATCAGACATCACTGTACATCCAGAGATCTCCCATGACTTCTTGAACTCTGCCAATATAGAGTTGATGTCCACCTTTTCTTCTTGAAGAATTGGCCCCCACAACTCCTCAAAGGTAGGGATTTTATACCCTGGGCCAACAACAACAATGGCATCACACATTGGTTGCCAAAATGGATTATTCTTGGTGATGCTGAGAGGTATGTCACTCCAGAAAAGACACCTCCCCACAGCCCTGTCTGCTTATTTCTTCTCCTTTTTCTTGAGCATTAACCTGATACCAGGCTGTGCTCCAGGGGTGGTTTGTTCTAGAAAATAAGATGAAGGCCTCCAGATCACGGTACCTGAATCTATGGAGCCCCTCCCACTACCCTGTCCCTCTGCGGCAGATGTCCCTGAACTTCTTAATGAAATTTCGTTCTTCTTTGTTGCTTTTTCATCTTTATTTTTATCCTTTGTTTCAAGTGCATCAAACGCAATTCTCATAATCTCCGGGGTTGATTCAGGACAAATGCCAACATCATGCCCGAGGATTTTAGCTAAATGATATTTCAACCTGCAAATCCATCCTAACATGTTCACCCCACAAAGTTTGCAATTCAATTTTTGTCGGTTTGTCCCATCTTCATGGATCCCATACACCCAAAATGGATCCAAAGGCTTCGGCATATTTTTTGATGAAATTGACAGCTTCAAAATTCAACCCTAAGGCACAAAAAAACAAAAAAACGATATTAAACCCCACTAAAAAAAAAAACCAGCCCATTGGTAAAAAAAATCAGACCTCTAGATTAGATTATTAGCAATGAAAAATGACAATAAGAGGCTGCAGAAAAAATTAACAGCAAGGCTCAAGCTTGCTGTCCCATAAAAGAAAAAACATTACATTGTTCTATGGGCATGAAAATCATGGCAAAATGACAAAAAAAAAACAAAAAAAACGTAGGCAAGCAAACTTGCAAAAATCTATAGAAAATAAACATTAACATTGAGGGATTTAGATACATACCTATGAATGGAAGATTCAACACCGGTTGGAAAATGAAACTGAACCCTTGCTCCACTTAGAAATCCTTGATGGTGATGATGATGGTTGTTAAGTTTCCTCCACAGTGATTGAGGAAGACCACAAACCCTTCTCCTTCCTTCTCCACAAGCAAAGATTTAGAAATGACCAAAAAAAACTAAAAACTCGGCCTTATGCCCGCGGGTTGAGACGTCTGGCGATTTTTTCGATCGAACCGTGAATTTTAGGGTAAAAGTCGCCAACTTTTACTAAAAGTCGCGACTTTTTCAAAAACGTAAAAGTCGCAAGTTTTTAAAGGATAAAAATCGGGAGGGGGAAAAAGTCGTGAAAAATTGGCGACTTAATCAACACTGGTTGAAATAATGTAACTGCGAAGAGCATTCTTATTATTGGATTAAATCCCTCATTATTATTATTTTGTTATTGGATTAAATCCCCATTGTGGATTAATCAAGTCATTATTATTATTATTATTATTGTTATTAGATTAATCCCCATTGAGGATTAATCATGTCGATAATTGTATAAGGACCAAATCCCCTTTTGCAGATTGGTCATCGTACAATTACAAAGTGCGGAATAAGAAGTCAGCCCCAACAGTTATAATGAAAGGGCCATAATTAATTAAAGGTGGGTTTACCCACCCAAAGTGAGAGGTCGACCCCGCCAGATGGTGACTCTTCACACGTGCCAGATTGATATAAATAAGAAGCTAGCGCCTCACTTCTTAGACACACTTCACTTGCTCATTCTCTTATGAGGCAAGATGCAATTACAAGTTGGAGAGAGGAGAAGAAGGGTGGCGCATCACTTGAGGAGGAATTTTCTGTATTGGTTTGAGTTATCTCTTGAACATTGTATAAGATATTTATGATAAGGAAGTTTTGCTGGGTTTTCTTCCCCTAGAGGGTTTCCTAGGATAAATGTTGTGTCTCTTGTGGATATGTATTTCTCAGTGATCTTGTTCTTATTATTCTCTTATCTAATGAAATGAAAAGAACTATAATAATGGCATAAAACATTAACATGGTATCAGAGCCAACCTGAAGGAAGCACAATCTGCAAGAGGAAAAAGGTCACTGTTACCGTACCCCAAAATTAGGGTTTTGAAAAAGTGAGTATTTTCAGCTTCCTATCACCCTCGAAAGTTGCACCCTCCCCCAAGGATCAATTTGGCATCTAGAGCACACCTTTTCAGTGGCTAGATCTCCTGGAAAGTGAAACCCTAGTTTTACAAAGTACCAGAAAACCAGAGTACCAGAAGTACCAGAAGTACCAGAGTACCAGAAGTACCAAAAAACCAGAAGCACCAGTCCAAAAATCCACACATCAGATTTGAAGGGGTAAAATTTGGATTTTCTCAAATCTGAAGGCACCAGGCTACTCGCCTCAACCAAGCGCACCTCCTAGTAAGATCAAAACTTGATTCCAAGCACTTTCAATTTTTGGTTATTTTTGTTGCCGAAAGTACAAGATGTCTGCAAGCACAAAGCTTGTTGAGAAATTAAAAGGCATAGACAACTTTCGTGCCTGGAAGTATAGGATTAGTCTGATCCTTGTAGATATGACCTATCAAGATTTATCAAAGAAGTAGTGGAGGAACCTGAAGATGCCGTAGAGAAAGCAAAGCATCAGAAGGACTCAATCAGGGCTCAGAGAATCATCACAGATTCAATCAAAGACCACCTGATCCTGTATGTATCGTCAAAGAAATCCCTAAAGGATATGTTTGATGCTTTAAGAAAAATATATGAAGGAAAGAACATCAATTGAAAGATGAATTTCAGAACTCAGCTGAAGAATATCAAGATGCAGAAAGGAGAAATGATTCAAGAATATTTCTCCCGAATCTCAAAAATAAAAGAACAGTTGAAAGAAATTGGAGACACCATCGACGAAGATGAATTTGTAATGACAGCCCTAAATTATCTCACAAGACCTTGGGATGCCTTCATCCATTCAATATGTGGCAGAAAGGAGAAACTACAATTTGAAAGCCTATGGGAAGAATGCACCCAAGAAGAGACAAGGGTAGCCAACCGTGAAGAACTACTAGCAAGGGACGATGAGCAAGCCCTAGCTACTCATGCAAAAGGAGGAAGGAAGAAACCCTACTTCAAAAGGGAATCTCATCGAGAATCACAATCAAACAAGTTCAACAATCAAGAATATCATTCAAGAAATTTTCAAAAGAAAGGACAACGCAAGGGATGAGATCTCTCATCTATACAATGCTATCATTGTGATAAGATGGGACATAAGGCGAACAATTGTCCAGTCAGAAGAGAAGAGTACAAGAGGAAGCACAAAAGGCAACATGCTCACATTGCCAAATATGAAGAACCACCTATGAATATGATCAAGGACCATGTCTTAATCTCAGCTCTTTCAGGATCTGTATCACTTGGAGAAGACACATGGGTCATTGATAGCGGTGCATCAAAGCATATGACGGGTAAGAAGAATACTCTCTCTTGTATTTCAGAAAAGAAGTTTTCTCATAAAGTGACTCTTGGAGATGATTATCAATATCCCATCAAGGGAATAGGAGAATCAAACTACAAGCTTGATTCAGAAAACTCAATAACAATGAAGGACGTACTCTATGTACTGGGCCTAAAGAAGAACTTACTCTCTATATCAGCTTTAGACAAGAAAGGCTATAGAGTTTCCTTCATAGATGGAGAAGTTCTTATGTGGGCTAAGGGAGAAACCTTAAATGAAGCAATCATCATTGGAAGTGAAGAAAATGGTTTATATAATCTAAAGGGTCACCCAGAAACTGCTATGACCCATGCCATCGAAAACTCATGCGAACTTTGGCATAGAATATTGGCCCACATAAACTACAAGGCACTACCTTACATATGCAAAGTTGTCACAGGTTTACTAGAACTCAAGGTTGATCAGGAAGGCATATGCAATGGATGTGTGCAAGGGAAGAACATCAAGAAACCTTTTCCAAAAAGGGATAGAAAAGCAGAAGGAGCATTGGAACTCATCCATTCAGATGTGTGTGGCCCAATGCCATCATCCTCCATTAGCAGGTATGTATACTATTTATCATTTATTGATGATTATTCTCGTAAGACCTGGATATATTTCTTAAAATCTAAAGATGAAGTATTCAGTAAATTCAAGGAATTCAAAGCCTTGATAGAGAATCTTTCCGAAAGAAATCCGAAAGAAAGATCAAGATACTCAGGTCAAATAATGGAGGAGAATATACCTCGAAGGAGTTTGTAAGCTTTTGCAAAGATGTCAGGATCAAAGAGGGAACTAACTACTCCCTACAATCCTCAACAAAACGGTGTAGCTGAAAGGAAGAACAGAACTATTATGGAAGTTGTGAAGACCATGATTCACGATCAAGATCTTCCTATGTGATTATGGGCAGAAGCAACTATGGCAGCTGTTTATGTGTAGAACAAACTATCCCATAGTGCACTTGGGTTCAAGACCCCAGAAGAGATGTTCACTGGAAAGAAGCCAGAGGTAATCCATCTCAAAATATTTGGCTGTCCAGTGTTTGTTCATATACCGAAAGAGAAAAGAAACAAATTGGAGCCCTCCGGAAAGAAGGGAATATTTGTGGGATACTGTGAGGTATCCAAGGCCTTTAGAATCTACATACTTGGTCACCACCATATTGAGATCAGCAGGGACGTGACCTTTGATGAAGAAGTTGCACTTAAGAAATCGAGAAGATGCCAGCTTGAAGAGGTATGTGAAGAGGAACCTGTAAATCCCAAGACGACAGAATCCATGAGAGAAGTTCCTAGAGTTGCAGAACCTGTAAGGGAAGTCGTAGCTTCCCCTGATGAGGAGACTCTTGAAGATCATGATATAACAAAATTTTAAGAACCTCCTCAGATGACCTTATCCCATAAAAGAAAGCCTGCTTGGGTAAGAGAGCTTATTCAATATGGAGAGAAGTATGGTGTTCCAGAAGGAACCACGAGACAGGTGAAGAAACCAAAGCCATTCTGCAGTTACACAACTTTGATGTGCAATCTACTTGATGAAGAACCTACATGTTTTGAAGAGGACATCCAGAAGAAGGAATGGGAAGATACCATGACTGAAGAATACCAATCCATAATAAAGAATGATGTATGGAAAATTGTTCCCAGACCGAAGAGTAAGGATGTGGTATCATCAAAATGGCTATTCAAGATAAAACATGTTTTCGATGGAAGTATTGAGAAATATAAAGCAAGATTTGTCGCTCGTGGATTTTCCCAGAAGGAAGGAATCAACTATGAAGAGACATTCGCTCCTGTGGCCAGATACACTTCAATCAGAACCATTATAGCTCTTGCTGCCAAGATGAAATGGAAGCTGCACCAGATGGATTTGAAGACAACTTTTCTGAATGGTGTCATTGAAGAGGAAGTGTATATAGAGAAAACCCAAGGATTTGAGGTTGAAGACAGGAAGTCTCATGTCTGTCGATTGAAGAAAGCCTTATACGGATTGAAGCAAGATCCCAGAGCTTGGTATGGCCATATAGACAGTTTATTGACGAGCTTGGGATTTACCAAGAGTAAAGCAGATTCAAATATCTACTTCAAGATCATGGAGAATGAACCGATAATACTACTACTGTATGTGGATGACTTATTCTTAACTGGAGAAGGAAAGATCATCGTTGAATGTAAACAGAGACTTGCTGCTGAATTTGAAATGAAATACCTTGGCCTAATGCATTACTTCTTAGGTCTTGAGGTATGGTAGAGTCCGAAAAGAATCTTCCTTAACCAGGGGAAGTACATGGTTGAAATCTTAAAGAGATTCGACATGCTAGAATGCAAGTCCATGAATACACCCATGGAAGCGAAGCTGAATTTGTTGGTCGATACTTCGTCAGATTTGATAGATGCCACTCTGTATAGAGAGATTATTGGATCGCTGATGTACCTGACGAACACTAGACCAGACATCTATTTTGCAGTGAACACCTTGAGTCAGTTTCTGGTGGAGCCCAGACATGTTCATTTAGTGGTTGAAAAACATGCGATGAGGTACCTTAAGGGTACAATGGATTATGGTCTCGGCTATGATGGAGATCATGACTTCACACTGAGTGGATATACTGATGCAGATTGGGTAGGAAGCATTGTTGACAGAAAAAACACTTCTGGATGTTGTTTCAGTTTGGGATCAGCTATGATCTCGTGGTAGAGTAGGAAGCAATCCAGTATTTCTCTCAGCACAGTGGAAGCAGAGTACATTGTCGCATGTTCTGCTAGCTACAAAGCTATATGGATTTGAAAGTTGCTGACAAGACTATTTGATTTGGAGATGAGGGCAACCGCGATTCTATGTGACAACCAAAGATGTATTAAAATGACAGAGAATCCTGTGTTCCACGACAGGTCGAAGCACATAGAGATCCTCTATCATTTCATCCGTGACATGGTACAGAGAGGAGCCTTGAAGATCCAGTACATTAGCACGGATAAATAGGTTGTTGATGTGATGACT
>CBVK0100413659.1:0-19426 GCA_900067695.1 Picea abies
CAATACCCGACATGATCAATACACAAAAGGGGATTGATCTAATCAATAATAAATATATTTTATATTTATCCACGAAAGGGGATAAGAATATTCTTTGCAGTTACACAATATTTTAACATCACCCCCTTCACTAAATTCATAAAGTCACCTTTTGATTTATATCTCATAAATTAAATGACAAGGGTCCACATTAGGCACTTTTCCACCTTATAGGAGCCTAGGTGATGATAAACACTTGCCTAGGTATTTTTTAATTATTTTCAACACTCCCTCTTACCAAGGAAGGTGTTAGTCACCACTCCAAGCTTATCTCTGAAAAATACAAGCTCTCCTTTTCCCAAATCTTTTGTGAATATGTATGCAACCTGCTCATCTGTAGATATATATTGTAGCTCAACTTCTCCTCTCTAAACATAGTCTATGATGAAGTGATATTGAATCTCAATGTGGTTAGACCTGTCGTGAAAAACTAGATTCCCAGAGAGTTTGATACAACTCTGATTGTCACAATAAATCATAGTGGGTATCAACTGCACACCAAATAATCCCACCAACAACTTGTGAAGCAAAATGGCCTCACAACTGGCCTGATTGGAAGCCATATACTCAGCCTCTGTAGAACTCAAAGCCACTAAATTTTGCTTCCAACTGAACCAATACACCACTACTGAGCCCAATCTGAAACAACATCCAAAAGCACTCTTCCGACCACTAACACATCCTGCCCAATATGAATCAGTATAGCCCACCAATCAAACTCCATCCTCTCTCAAATAGTCCAGGCCATAATCCATTGTACCACAAAGATACCCGAGCACATATTTTTCAGCCACCCAATGCACTCTCCTAGGCTCCACCATAAACTGACTAAGAGTGTTGACAACAAAACAAATATATGGTTTGGTATTGACCAAATACATTAATGAACCGATCAATTAACGATATAAAGTGGAATCAACCAATTGTGAATCAGAAGCATGAAGCTTCTTCCAGTTAGTAATCATGGGTGTGGTCATGGGCCTACAATCCTGCATCTGGAATCTCCTTAGAATGTCACAAGCATACTTCCCCTGTCCCAAAAAGATGTGTCCAGGCTCCTGCCAAACCTCCAACCCCCAAAAATAATGCATCAGTCCAATATATGTCATCTTGAACTTTGAAGCAAGGCTCTCCTTGTAGCTAGTAATGAGTCTCTCAACCCCTGTAATTAAAACATCATCAACATATAGCAAGAGTATGAGAGGATCCTCTCCAACCATAATGAAGTACAGGTTGGGATCCACCTCACTCTTCTCAAATCCCAACTGCTGCAAGTAGGCATCAATCCTAGAATACCAAGCTCTGGGAGCTTGTTTCATCCCATACAATTCCTTCTTCAGTTTGCACACATGAGACTCTCTACCTTGCATCTCAAATCCCAATGGTTTCTCAATGTATACCTCCTCCTCTATGAGACCATTTAGAAATGTGGTCTTCACATCCATCTGATGGATCTTCCAACCCATCTCTGCTGCAATAGAGATCATTGCCCTGATCGAGGTATATCTAGCAACCCGAGTGGAGATCTCATCATAGTCAAATCCCTCAACCTGTGAGAACCCCCGAGCCACAAAATGAGCTTTGTACTTCTCAATGCTTCCATCTGCAACATACTTGAGTTTGTAGAGCCACCTAGAAGTCACCACTGACTTCCCCTCATGTCTAGGAACAATCTCCCAAAAATCATTCTTCATGATGGAAATGAACTCTTCCATCATGGCATCTCGCCAAACTTGTCACCCAGCAGCCTCCCCAAAAGTGGAAGGCTTACACTCCCTGATGTTTCTCACCATCGCAATGTAGCTGCAAAATATCTCAGGAGGTTTACTCTCCCTCACATCCTACTTGGGATTCCCCACAGAACATTGTACCTCTCTCAGAGTGTCCTTAAGCCATTTGTGCTTCCTCCTCTCTTAAGTAGTGTCCTGTGGATGGGACTCCACCTGGTCAACCCCATCACCTAAAGACGATGAACCTGAAGTAGAATCTGGAGCACTTGATCCTGAAACTTGAGGACCAGTAACCTGTGATCCTGACATTTGTGGCCTTGTAACCTGTGGACCAGTCGTCACCAAAACTGGTGAACCTAAAATCTATGTCATTGAAGTATGTTGTGGACTCACCTGAATATGAGATGATGAATTATCAACCCTCTCAGTCCCTCGTGACTTCCTGAAGGCTCTATCCTCCTCAAATCTCACATCCCTTCTCAAGATTGTCATCCTCAAGGAAGAGATGTATATGTGTAAAGCCTTTGAATTCTCGCTATACCCAACAAAAATTCCCTTTTCTATCATGGGCTCTAGCTTTTTCCTCTTCTCAGAAGGGACATGTGAATATGTAAGGCACCCAAAAATCCTAAAGTGCCCAAGCTTGGGATTCTTCCTAGAGAAAGCCTCCTCAGGAGTCTTATCCCCCAATACTTTGTGTGGACTCTTGTTCTGCACATAAAATGCAGTGTAACATGCCTCATCCAAAAGAAGAGTGGCAACCCCTGATCATGCAACATGGCTCTCACAGCCCCAACTATGGCCATGTTCTTCCTCTCAGCAACCCCATTCTTTTGTGGGTTGTAAGGAACAATCAAATCCCTCTTGATGCCTTCTCCTGCACATAAGTAATTAAACTCCTTGGAGGTACACTCACCCCCATTATCTGTCCTCAATACTCTAATTGTCCTCCTAGTCTGATTCTCCAAAGGATCTTTAAACTCTTGGAATCAATTGAAGAACTATCCTTTGGTCTTCATGAAGAAAACCCAAGACTTCCAAGAGAATTCATCAATGAATATGACATAGTACAAACAACCACTCAAATATGCATAAGACATAGGAACACATACATCAGAATGAATCAGATCCAGTATACCTGTTGCTCTGTTTTCACTGCTTGGAAAAGCAGTCTTGGTGTACTTTCCCAAAGCACACTCCTTTCACAACTCTTGGTGCTATGTAATGAACTATGGCACTCGATTCACAACCTCCCTTGGTATCCTCAGAGCCCCATGATGCAAATGGTCCATCCTCCAATGCCATATCTCACAAAAATCAATGTTGTTGGTAGTATGATATAATCTACTAGTTGGTTGAAACATGAGCCTGTACAACTTCTCTTCTCAAGTCCCAATCACTTTGGCTGAAGTGATATTTGACCCCTTGGTAAATAGGAGCATCTATCCATCATGGAACAACACCTCATATCCCCTCTCCTCAATAGTAGAAACTGAAATCAAGTTCTTCTTCAAGCCAGAACCATATAGGACATCTCTCAACAACATGGGAGATTGAGACTCCCTCTGAAATGATATTGTCCCACTACCAACTACCTTGACCACCTAGTCATCTCCAAGCACTACCTCAAGATCACTAATATGTGTAATATATTTCAAATGATCACAAACACTTGTCATATGGCAGGAGGCACCACTATCAATATACCAAACAATGGAATGTGTGGTTCTAGTGGAAAGCCACAACACTAAAGAAAACTCCTTATCGAGCCTGGTGGAAAACTCCTCCACCTCTATTTAAGTTGTTGTCTTCTTCTTTTTCTTATTATGACATTTTCCCACATAGTGCCAAAACTTGTGACATGCAAAGAACTTGACTTTTCTCATGTCCTTCTTTCCTTCACTCTTCATTTTGTTTCCCCTATTAGGACCCTTTTTGAACTTATTCTTGTTGTTAGAAACAAGAGCCACATTCTCCTCATCATTACTAGTAGATGAAATTCCATGCACATACCCTCTTTGGGTTTCCTCCTGAACAAAGTCATCCCAAAGACATTCCCATTTGGGAAGGTTCTCCCTTGACACAATGCCCTCAACAAAAATAGCCCATTGTTTGGTCACCCCATTTAATGTTTTCCTCACAAGTTCATTGTCAACAATGGCCTCCCCAACAAAACCATGTTCATCTCTTACCTGTGTCAACCTGGTAAGATATGTGACCACATTTTCATCCTTGGTCATTCTAATGATTTTCAGTTTCTCTCTCAAAACCATCTTCTGGTTCTTATTTGTACTTTGATACAACTTCGTCAAGGAATTCCACATCTCATAGGAATTTGTTTTCCCTGTCACAAGAGGAATAAAATGGTCCTTGATGGAATCAAGGATGATTGTTTTAGCCTTAATACTCTTCTTGTTATAAGATGCTAGAAGAGTAGAATATGTAGGTATTGTTACTGGGTTTGTTGTGGAGTTGTCAACAATGTCCCATAACCCACTCTCCTACAAAATCAAAATATTTCTCTCCTTCCAAGCACCAAAATTTACTGCCCCATCAAATCTGTCCTCAACCCTTAAACCAATAGCCATTGACTCTTCTTAGATGAAAAAAAAAATTCCAAAAATATGTCTGGTGAAGTAGATTTTGTCCCACTCTCTGTATCAATTTTTTAAATATGCACTTCTCTTCAACTCAGCTCTGATACCATGTAAATTTGCAGACCCCACCCAGTTTCAAGTCTCACTGAGTGAATTCATTGCTAAATGCCCAAAACCCAGTTTTATGACAGCAACAAAATAATCAACATATAAACAATTCTCATAAATGAAACATGAGGATTTTGAATAGAATTTAATGCATAAATAAATTTCCAACAATGGCACAATAACTCAAAAATAAATGTACAAAGATTTTTTGTCAAACTTGGCCCTGGAAAAACCCACAAGGGGAAAACTAGTGAGAGAGGGAATTTTTATTATTTCAGAGCTCAAAGAAAATTTCTTTGACAACATAAATATTATCAGCAAACCTTCACAAACTTATGTCAAATCTGTCCCAAGATTTTTCCTTGAAAAATGTGCCCAGAAATATATGAACAATACGACCCTCTTTTTTTGTGCCTTTAGTTGTATAGACGGTATATAAATCACTTTAGAAAATTGTGCCCAACAGTCACCTCAATTTTTGTGCAAGGAAATATATTATGGAAGCCTTGGAATGCATGTCAAACTCCTTAGAAACTTATCTTCTAGTCTCCCTCGATTTCTATGCATACAAATAGTAGTACGACCTCTAGAAATCTATACTATACAACCTCTAAAATATGTTGTACTCTTACCTCGATTTGCGTGCTAGCTTTCTACCTTGGAAATCGTGCTTCTAGCTCTACAATTCAACTTCTCTTTCTCCAAAGTTCGACCTCTCTCTCTCAACCTTATCCAAATTCTCATCAAGAAAAATGAATATGGAGGGTGCCTCCCCTACCCTAATCGACTCAATGAGGGAATGTGAGGGGTTTCATAATCCAACGATTGAGATTGGATTAGATGAGTGGTTGAGATTGAGTGTCCATTCATTCACCCCCTTCGCTTAATTCATAAAGTCACCTTTTAATTTATATCTCATAAATTAAATGACAAGGGTACACATTAAGCACTTTCCCACCCTCTAGGCACTGAGGTGATGAGAAACACTAGCCTAGGTACTTTTTAATTATTTTTAACAAGGATGTCATAGTAGTGTATATGGGTGGAGGAGAGAGGAGTCCCTAGACCCAAGGAAGTAACATCTTCTTAATGATGTACATGACCTATTAACCAAAGTCAACTTCTCAACAATTGCACGTAAGTCTTATCTTATGGGTGGCTCATCTATAGGATTAGAGTAGACATATTTTGAATTGCATGTCTAGGTCAAATCGTAAAATTGTCAAGCTCTAGATGAGGTGGTTGGAGTGCAAGAGGCACTATGTAACAATTCCCTTTCTTTCTCACAATGTTAGTGGAGGGACCCAAAATGGCCCTGGAAGTACAAAAGGATGTGTTGGCATGAAAACTTCCAAAATGAGCCAGTTGGATTAGGTGGGAAGCCACCAATATCCACCCAGAAGTAGTGTAGGGCTTCAGACAACCCCGTAAGTGTATAACCCACAATTACAAAGAATTATAGAAGAACATGCTAAAATAAAATTGCCAATATGAGCGAGTTGGAATAGGTGGGTGGCCACCAATATCCACCTGGATCAATCCTGCCCCCTTAGGAAGCAATGGTCTCCATTATGTTGAGTGCCCTCATCAGGTGAGGAAATTTCTGTTGAATTTGTCCCCAAGTGAGCCACTTTCCTTGGTGCAGTATCTACCCTGCCTTGACAACCTAATAAAGTTGGATCCTCTATTGGTGAGTTCCCTTGATCTATGTGTCCACTATATGATCAGTGGATGCATGTTCCATGCAGTCAGGGTTAATCTCTATTTGTGTCAACTATTATGTGATCTCTAAGGTGTCCAATAATGATGGAAAATATGGTCGGGGGAGGTCCACATTGAACATTGGGTGTAATCCAAGGAAGGGGGGATTGTTGAGCTCAAAATAATTGTCCCCCACAACCTTAGTGATAGTGTAAGGCCCATAGAAAAGTGGACGGAGTTTATGATGGGGCCCTGTAAGGAATTCTTTCTGCCAATTTAACTAGACCTTGTCTCCCACCTGAAACTTGTGCGGTACCTGGTGTTGATCGTGGCACTTCTTGTACTTAGCATTGACTTTCTGCAAAATCTCATGGACTTGTTGGTGGATGTGTTGAATCCGCTCAATGAAACTGGTGGCTTTTTCGGCCTCATACTAAACATGGGAATATTTTATCTGTGTGGTTACAAGAGGTAGTGCAACATCAATGGAACCCAAGGGTTGGAATCCCAAACCCACCTAAAATGGGATATGGCCAGTGGAGCTATGGAGAGCCTTTTTTTAGTTGTGTTGAACATAGGGAAGACTCTCATCCCATGTATGTGGATTCTTAGAGTTATACATGCACATGATGTGCACAATCATCCGATTGATGACCTATGTTTAGACATCGGTTTGAGGGTGCAAGGAAGTGGATTTAGTGAGCTTGGTATCCAACAGTGACTAGAGACTCGACCAAAATGTTTCGAGGAACTTGTTGTCTTGATTGGAGAAGATGGTCCGTGGTATCCCAAAATGGACCCACACTCATTCGAAGAAGATCTTGGCAACATCTATCACTGTGATTCTCTTCTTGCATGCTATGAGAATGGCCATCTTCAAAAACCGATCAACCACTACAAATACACAATCATTTATTTTCTTGGTGGATGAAAAGCCAGATGTGTAATCCATTGAGATGGATTCCCAAGGCGTCTTAGGAGTAGGAAGAGGGGTGTATAAGCCTCGCTTCTTGATGGCTATCTTGGAAATGGCATAGGCAGTGCAATATCTAATATACTTGTTGACGTCCTGTCAAAGTTTGTACAATAGAAATGTTTGTGTAGAATGACCACAGTTTTCTCCACGCCAAAATGTCTTTCCATCCAACTGTAGTGAGCCTCCCAAATCAAATTTGCACGCTTTCTTGCAGGAACATGGAGGTGGCCTAGATGGAAACATATTCCATCCTGAATGTGAAAATTAGTGGCATTCATGCCTGTACCCAATAGATGATAGGTGGTGGTGAAGTCAGGATCTCGCTGATAAAGTTGGGGCCACTCAAATGCCTCATGCCCATAAGAATAGAGCGCGGTGGTGAGTGCAGCCATGGGAGGTTGATTGAGGCAGTCAACGACATGATTTGTGCTCCTTATCTTATACTTGATGTTAATATGGAATTTCTGCAAGTATGTGGACCAATTTTGATGGTGATTGTTCTGCAACTTACCCTATGTTTGTATGAAATACAAAGGCTTGTGATCAGTGTGGATGATTATCTCCTTTCCCAGAATTTACTGTTTCCATTAACGACAGGCTTGTATAATGGACTACATTTCCTTGCCATAGGTGGGGTATTTCTAGATGGTGTCTGAGAGCATCTCACTATGGTATGCTACTAGATGACCATGATGAGTGAGAATTGTTCCTACAACATAGTCAGATGCATCAGTCTCAATATAAAACGATTGTTGCAGATCGGGTAAGGAGAGTACTGGAGCTGAGAACAAGTGATGCTTCATATCATCAAATGATCATTTTTGTGTGGTCTCCCATGCGAACTTTTCCCTACCACCGCCCTTGGTCACTTGGCTGAGGGCCCATGCAATATGGTAGAATCCCAACACAAATCGTAGGTAGAAGTTGGCAAGTCCCAAAAAGCTCCAAAGCTCAGTTAGTGTAGTGTACCTTTTTGCTTACCAAGGATTTTAACGCAATATGTAACAATCTGTACACACTTTTCACATAACACATACAGTCCAGTATATACTCCACATGCATTTAAACAAGTAAACACATTCTACACAGAGTATTCATATGAATTATTGCCATAAATAACAATCAATAGCACTTCATACTAATTCATATACACAGCGGAAAACATGATAATATATACAACACAGTCATGCCAAAATGTGATAAGAACATAGTTAGATACTTATCTTGTAACAGTTGTGAAATCCACCAACCAAGTGCAGGCCTTCCACGAACCTCCTAGACTTAGACCACACTGCTCATCATCTCAACAGTGGGTCTCCCCTGAGCTGGGACTGAGCTCCACCCCAAGGCAAGGAATCCTAGGCTAGGCTGAGGTTACAGGGAAAACAACACAAAAATATCTGGAAGGATTCTTCCCAAAGATGCCATCTTATGCCCACTACTACTAGACTCTCATTCCCCACATGCCTGTTCTTCCCGGGAGTATACACCTTCACACGCACAATCCATCGGTGCTAACCTCCCTCTCTGGGTATCGGCAAAAAGCTAGATCAAGAAGTCTCAGAAGCCGTAGCTAGTGCTAGACACTCTTTGGAAGAAACCACTTCCCAGCAAACTCTTTCACCTGGAAAGAGTTGCTCGCAGGCCTGACAACCTGCCTCTTCCAACATCAACGACCTCCCTCACCTGGAGAGGGGTCATACATAAGCTCAGCAATGGATTACTCTGGCCAGTATGCCACACGTATACCAGCACCGCGTGACCACCACAGTCAACCGGGAATACAGACTCGGGCTTCTCACACAAGCTCAACAATGGCGGCAAGGTCTCACGGTGTTGATTCTGGGAACGCGTGACAACAATCCACGTAGGGAATTACACAAAATCCTTGGTTCCGAACGGGTAAGGAGTGAACTAGATTTTCAGACGAACACAATCTTCTCGGCTCTCAGAACAGAGGGTGTACACGGATTTCGCAAAACAAACACAGGCTTTTTCCCCCCCGTTTCAGGATTGCACGAGGTCTCTTATAGACAAGCTCACACCCCTCACACTCAGGGTCGTACCGGGTCGAATGGAGGAGGAGGAACCCTTCTCAAGGATCATCCCAGCCTTTTGGTGCATGCGCCAGGGTTGACACTTGTCACCCATGGGACTGCATGCATTCCACCAGCACGCGTTCCTCCCACCACTTGGGAAATCACGTGTCCTTCCAAAAGGACTTAGGATAAAAACATATGATGCACATATCTTTTGAAATAATATTAAAATATTATTTCCAGGTTTAAGCCCCCCCTAGGCTTAGCCCCTAGGCTCAACACTTAGCCCCTTTCCCACCTTCCAGCCCCTAATTCCTTGCCCATTCTGTGGACTCCCAGTCCCCCTTCACTCATTCATCGTGGTCGGTCTGCACCTGGAGGTGTTTATATTTTATTAAATATTCTGCATACTTACAAGTACAGCAGTGATGCAGGAGCATCCACACCTCATCATGTGAGCCAGCGTGTGGAGAGAGGAGAGACAGCTGGACAAGCCAACAAACTTCTTTTTGAAATCTACCTTGATATTTGTTGCGCCAAGCATTAATGGGTTAATGTAATGAAGCGCACTTGTATTGTATTACAGATAGGAAGGCATTTATTAGTTTTAATGCTGTTAGATAGGAATTTATTGTAGAATTGATAGCTTCAGATTTCGAGAGGGAAAACGGAATATAGGCACCCTCCTTTGTACATTGTATTATTATCATCGAGAGCAAGCAGAGCAGAGCAAAGAATTTGTGGAGAACACCCATGTACAGATATTGAATTAATAGGAAAACTTTGATTCAATTCCATGGCAGTGATTATTCTCTGTGTGCTGTTGATATTATGTTATTGCATATTTGCTTCTTGTTATGCCTTTGTTTTATATGCCGTGTATGTGATTTCATGGTAGATTCAAAATTTGTGAGAGAGACGAGAATGAGTTTCAATTGTTTCTCTGTTTGAGCCAGGAGATTCCTGCATAGAGTAAAGTTGAATTCCTTCGCATAGAGTGCGTTGAGGAGGCTAGACAGTTAACTCTCATTCTCATCTGCCCAGAAGTTAAATTGGGTTGATAAAGTCGTGCAGGGAAGTGCCAACTAAATTTGGAAGTCTCAATGGAGATTCTGAGCTAAGGGAGTGGAAGATCTCTGTTGCAGGTGAGTGCATGGGATTTGAAGAATTCAACACTTAGAGAGTTGTTGAAAAAGTCCAGCATAGGAAGTGGGCGTAAAAGTATCTGAAGGAGTCAGAGTTGAAAAGCTCAGAAGGGATAGTTCCTTACCATTGCTATGGGAACAAATCTGTGCGAAGGCTTGAACAGGAAGAATTTTGGAGCAAGGAGATCTCCAATGCAAAGGATCAACAGCTAGGGATTGCAGAGGAAAAGTCACGAAATCTCATTGACCGTTAGATCGTGAAGAAGTTGCGGGGACATTAAACCATAGGCATAGGAAGGATCAGAGCCCATTAGGGTTCGAATTTCGGCATTTGACGAGGCAAAGGTTTCACGCTCGTAGAAATCGCGAGTAGTGATTTCCCGAATCGATCGGGGCGTCGATCATTTCGAGGACATGTGGCATCGGGTTCCGGAGTGTTGGGGTTCGGCGTTCGGGACTTTTGGTGTAAAGGAATTGAAGTCGATGAAGTCACGATTCCGTGATTCCCAATCACGCAGAGCGTGGAGGTGATGTGGTAGCGTTGGACCCGAGGTATAGTGGAGGACAGGTGGCTTCGCATCGGAGGATCGGTACCTCGGTACTCAGAGATTGGAACTCCAAGCTGTTGACATCGCAAGTAGCGATATCCCGATAGGAAAATCCCCGACGAGTGGAGGCATTGACCTTTGACCATCGGAGCTCGGGCTCGGGGAATTGAAGAGCTGATATCATGAGCGTCAAACTCGCGAACACGCGAGTTCCGATTTCCCGATTTGCGAAAGGGAGATCGCAGATAGAGACACCTGTGGGAAAGGAACTTCCAACAAGGGGGTTGAAGAGCAAGCTTAGTTCTTCGGGCCCGTGAGACGAAGAAGGTCCTGGTGAGGTGACTGTGCCTGGAGTTCCGGTTGCGTCAAGTGGTATCAGAGCAGGAAGACTCTTGCTTTCTATAGCAGGGAAGAAGAGAAGACATCATGCCGCCCAGAAGAGAAAGGCAGTCGCTTGATCGTGAAGACAGGGATGCTCGAAGAAGAGGAAGGCCAGCAGGGAATCCAGAGATGGACTCAACCTCTCCACGCGCTGGCTCACTTGATGAGGTGTGGATGATCCTTTATCCAGCAGATCCTGTACCTGCCTTTTGACCTCCTCGTTCTCCTGAGGTGTCAACTTGTATGCTGCCTTATTTGGCAAACTTACGCCAGATACGAGATCTCAGGGCGAGACTCGAGGAGATGGAGACCACCCAAAGGCGCGGAGTCGGCACTGGAGAGTTCAGTGATTCCGAGGTGGAAGAGGAAGCTAGACACAATGCAGAAGAGGTCTCAGCAGAAGATGCTTCAACCGAGAGGTTGATCAGAGCTATCGCCAGGATGAGCTCAAAGACAAAAATGGATATTACCGTCTATGAGGGAAGTCTAGATGCGGAAGAGTTGCTGGATTGGATCCGAGCACTTGACACTTACTTCGATTATGAGGACATTGAAGAGGACAAGAAGATAAGGCATGCTGTTACTAAGTTGAAAGGACATGCAGCCTTATGGTGGGATGAGTTGCAGGTGGATAGGCGCTGCAAAGGAAATCAGAAGATCAAAAGCTAGGATCGGATGATCACCAAAATGAAAGCGAAGTTTATCCCCAGAGACTATTAGATCACTCTGTTCAGGCGGATGCAGAACCTGAGACAGAAGATGATGACGGTGAAAGAGTACACCGAAGAGTTTTACAGGCTCAACATCAGAGCTGGTCATCGGGAGAGCGATGACGAGAAGGTGGCGAGATACCTGAATGGTTTAAGGTATGACATTCAGGATGAATTGAGCATGGTTACCATCCGAACAGTCAAGGAGGCGTACCAGATGGCTCTAAAATCCGAAGAGAAGCTGAGCCGCAAACAAGGACAGTGAGGGCGAGGCAGAAGCCAGCCTAGAGGCAAGGCGGTTTCCCAAGAAAGAATTCAGAAGCCCAAGTTGGAGTGGAAGAGACCTCAGGGTAAGGCTGAGAGAGGTGGAACCTCACAGCAGAGGCAGCCACAAGATGAACAGAGGCCGCAATATGTTAAGCCGAGGAGGAAGCATACAGAGCAGGGTGGCGGATACGCTGACGCCAACGTAATTCCTCGTACCCGAGGTAGAGGAAGAGGATGAGGAGGAGTCATCACATGTTTTACATGTGGGAAGGATGGACACAAGGCCGTTGACTGTCCAGACAGGAAGCCGGACAGAAGTGAAGCTCACATCATTGAGGCGCAGAGACGTGATGCTGAGAACGAGGATGCACACAGCGGAAGATCGTTTGGGACACATAAGATTCTTTTGGCACCTGAGAAAGAGGTGGAGAGCGCAATACAGAGGAGTAGACTGTTCAGGACAGCTTGCACAGCCAAGGACAGAAAATGCAAGGTGATCGTGGACAGTGGAAGCACCGATAATCGCGTTTCATCTGAGATGGTGGAAAAGCTGGAGCTGGAAACAACTAAGCACCCGAGTCCATATAAAGTCTCGTGGTTACAGAAAGGACACCGAGTAAGTGTCACTAAACAATGCTTAGTTAAATTCAAGATTGGGAACTATCATGATGAGATTCTGTGTGATATTATTCCCATGGACATATGTCACATATTGCTGGGTAGACCATGGCAGTATGACAGAAATGTTGTTCATGATGGGAGAATGAACACATATACCTTGGAGAAGGATGGGAGAACACACAGATTGCTTCTGATAAAAGATAAAGAAGTGAAGCCGGAAGTAACCAGTACAATACTTCTCATGAGTGGGAAGGAACTTCTCACAGAGATGGAGAAAAATGAAGATCCATAATTCTTTGTTGTCAAGAAGCCGAGAATTGTCCTGACAAGCACAAGAGTGGACGACTTACCAGATGAGATTCAGGAACTGCTGGGAGAGTTCGCTGATATCATCATGGACAAACTACCTCGTTCGTTACCACCGATGAGGAGTGTGAGTCACCATATTGATCTCATACCTGGAGCAAGTTTGCCAAATAAGGCAGCATACAGGTTGGCACCTCAGGAGAACGAGGAGGTCAAAAGGCAGGTACAGGATCTGCTGGATAAAGGACTAGTGAGGGAGAGTCTCAGTCCATGTGTTGTTCCGATAGTACTAAGTCCAAAGAAATATGGAGGCTGGAGGATGTGTACAGACTCCAGGGCAATAAACAAAATCACCATCAGATATAGATTTCCATTGCCGAGAATGGATGATCTGATGGATTGCCTAAGTGGGGCAAATTATATTTCAAAGATTGATCTCAAGAGCGGATATCATCAGATCCGGATGAGAGAGGGAGATGAATGGAAGACAACATTCAAGACAAATGAAGGTTTGTACGAATGGCTGGTCATGCCGTTTGGGTTGACAAACGCGCCAAGCACTTTTATGAGGCTAATGAATGAAGTCCTGAGGGAATTCATTGGCAAATTTTTGGTCGTGTAACTGGATGACATACTGATTTTCACCAAGACCAAGGCTGAACACTTGAGGCACTTAGCCATTGTGATGAGAAGGCTACAGCAAGAGAAGCTGCTGATCAATTTGAAGAAGTGTTCCTTCATGCAGACAAAACTCATTTATTTGGGTTTTGTAATCTCGGAAAATGAATTGAAGATGGATCCTGAGAAGATAGAAGTGATAAGGAATTGGCCATCGCTGAGGAACGTTTTTGAGGTAAGGAGATTTCATGGTTTGGCTAGTTTCTACAGGAAATTCATTCAGAATTTTAGTGGAATTAGCGCCACAATGATGGACACAGTAAAGAAACGGCATAAAGTTTTTCACTGGACAACAGAGGCTGAAAGGAGCTTCAATCTGTTGAAGCGAAAGATTATAGAGCAACCGATTCTGGTGTTGCCTGACTTTCAGAAAACATTTCAAGTGAAATGTGATGCTAGTGGGTATGTTGTTGGAGGGGTCCTGAGTCAAGATGACAGACCTGTGGCTTATTATAGTGAGAAGCTGGATGATGCCAAGCTGAATTACTCCACGTACGACAAAGAGTTTTATGCCATTATACAGGCATTAAAGAAGTGAAGGCATTACTTGATACCCAAGGAATTCGTTTTGTACAATGATAATCATGCATTGCAGTTCGTGAGTCAACAAGAGAAGTTGAACCAGAAGCATGCGAAATGGGTAGAGTACATGCAAAATTTTACATTTGTGATCAAACATATTTCGGGGATTGAAAACAAAGTAGCTGATGCTTTGAGCAGGAAATGTTTGTTGCTGCAGGAGTTCAGAGTCAAGACGCTGGGTTTTGAAAATCTGAAGGATATGTATACAGGTGATGCATATTTTGCAGAAGCATACGAGGCAACTGAGAATCCAGTTCTCAGGGATCGGAGTCCGTGGCTGGAATATATGATCCAGGAAGGATTATTGTTTCGGGGCAATCAACTGTGCATTCCGAATTGCTCCATGAGGGAGAATTTGGTGAAGGAAAAGCACAGTGGGGGCTTAGCAGGTCATTTTGGACATGATAAAACATTCGCCAAGTTGAGCGAATCATATTATTGGCTGGGGATGCGCATTGATGTAAAGAGGTTTGTTTACAGGTGTCGGATATGTCAACATGCAAAGGGCCAAAAGCAGAACATGGGGTTCTATCAACCGTTGCCCATACCTGAGAGGCCATGGGAGGCGATCAGTATGGATTTTGTATTAGGTTTGCCGAGAACGCAGAAAGGAGTTGATTCCATCTTCGTAGTGGTGTACAGGTTTTCGAAGATGGCATATTTTATTCCATGTCATAAGACCAGCGATGCGATGCACATCGCAAACTTGTTTTTCAAAGAAATCGTCAGATTGCATGGATTGCCGAGAAGCATAGTCTCGGATCGGGATACAAAATTCATAGGCCATTTTTGGAGGACGCTATAGAAGAAGCTGGGAACTGAATTGGCATTTAGTTCTGCTTATCACCCCCAGACAGATGGGCAGACTAAGGTGGTCAACAGGAGCTTAGGGTTTTTATTGAGAAGCTTGGTGACAGAGCACCACAGTAGTTGGGACCAGATTTTACCATAGGCAGAGTTTGCGTACAACGATTCGGTGAATCGGAGTACAGGCAAGAGCCCGTTCCATATTTTGTATGGGACACAGCCGAGGGGAGTTTTTGAGCTCAAGGAGTCAGGACAGGCTGAAACTAGCAGTGCTTGTGCTGAAGAATTCGCTGAAGCGATGGAAGAACTTCATAGTCAGGTGAAGCAGCGATTGATGAAATCAAATCAAGAGTATAAGCGTAGAGCCGATCAGAGGAAGAGAAAACTTCAGTTTGAAGTTGGAGACATGGTTCTGGCGCACCTAAGAAGGGATAGTTTCCCAAGGGGAACATACAACAAGCTCAAGATGAAGAAAATCAGACCATGTAGAGTCCTGAGAAAATTCGGGGAGAATGCATACGAGCTTGAGTTGCCGGATGGCATCGGGATATCTTCGATTTTCAATGTTTCGGATTTATACCCATACAGGGATGATGAAGCAGACACTGGAACTGAGGAACCAGTGGTCCAGTGGCAGAAACAATTGCCAGTTGCACAGAAACCTCAGATGGAGTGCATACTGGATAAAAGAATAGGCAGGAAGACCAGGAGGAAGCAGTATTTTGAATACCTGATACAATGGAAGAATCACCTAGTGGAGGATGCCAGCTGGGAGACTGAAGAAGTGATACAGAAACATGGTCACACTGTGCAGGAGCTCATGGACAGGAGCCCATGAAATCTTTTGAGCCGAGGAGTATGATGCAGGAGCATCCACACCTCATCAAGCGAGCCAACGTGTGGAGAGAGGAGAGACAGTTGGACAAGCCAACAAACTTCTTTTTGAAATCTACCTTGATATTTGTTGTGCCAAGAATTAATGGGTTAATGTAATGAAGTGCACTTGTATTGTATTACAGATAGGAAGGCATTTATTAGTTTTAATGATGTTAGATAGGAATTTATTGTAGAGTTGATAGCTTCAGATTTCGAGAGGGCAAACGGAATATAGGCACCCTCCTTTGTACATTGTATTATTATCATCGAGAGCAAGCAGAGCAGAGCAGAGAATTTGTGGAGAACACCCATGTACAGATATTGAATTAATAGGAAAACTTTGATTCAATTCCATGGCAGTGATTATTCTCTGTGTGTTGTTGATATTATGCTATTGCATATTTGCTTCTTGTTATGCCTTTGTTTTATATGCCGTGTATGTGATTTCATGGTAGATTCAAAATCTGTGAGAGAGATGAGAATGAGTTTCAATTGTTTCTCTGTTTGAGCCAGGAGATTCCTGCATAGAGTGCAGTTGAATTCCTCCACATAGAGTGCGTTGAGGAGGCTAGACAGTTAACTCTCATTCTCATCTGCACATAAGTTAAATTGGGTTGATAAAGTCGTGCAGGGAAGTGCCGACCGAATTTGGAAGTCTCAGTGGAGATTCTGAGCTAAGGGAGTGGAAGATATCTATTGCAGGTGAGTGCATGGGATTTGAAGAATTCAACACTTCGAGAGTTGTTGAAAAAGTCGAGCATAGGAAGCGGGCGTAAAAGTATCTGAAGGAGTCAAAGTTGCAAAGCTCAGGAGGGATACTTCCTTACCATTGTTGTGGGAACAAATCTGTGCGAAGGCTCAAACAGGAAGAATTTTGGAGCAAGGAGATCTCCAATGCAAAGGATCAACAGCTAGGGATCGCAGAGGAAAAGTCGCGAAATCCCGTTGACTGTTAGATCGCAGAGAAGTTGCAGGGACATTAACCCATAGGCACAGGAAGGATCAGAGCCCATTAGGGTTCGAAGTTTGACGTTTGATGAGGCAAAGGTTTCGCACTCGTAGAAATCTCGAGTAGCGATTTCCCGAATCGATCGGGGCGTCGATCATTTCAAGGACACGTGGCATCGGGTTCCGGAGGGTCGGGGTTCAACGTTCGGGACTTTTGGGTGTAAAGGAATTGAAGTCGGCGAAGTTGCGATTCCATGATTCTTGATCACGCGGAGCGTGGAGGTGACGTGGTAGCGTGGGACCCGAGGTATAGTGGAAGACAGGTGGCTTTGCATCGGAGGATCGGTACCTCGGTACTCGGAGATTGGAACTCCAAGCCGTTGACATCGCAAGTAGCGATATCCCGATAGGAAAATCCTCGATGAGTGGAGGCGTTGACCTTTGACCATCGGAGCTTGGGCTCAGGGAATTGAAGGGATGATATCGTGAGCGTTGAACTCGCGAACACGCGAGTTCCGATTTCCCGATTTGCGAAAGGGAGATTGTAGATAGAGACACCTGTGGGAAAGGAACTTCTGACGAGGGGGTTGAAGAGCAAGCTTAGTTCTTCAGGCCCGTGAGACGAAGAAGGTCCTGGTGAGGCGACTGTGCCTGGAGTGCCGGTTGTGTCAAATAGCAAGCTCCTGGCCTTCAACACTTAGGCTCCCTGGCCTAACAAACACATAAGCCTATAGCTTATAGGAACTCGTCTCACTAGCCTATAACACATATGTACAATTCATTTCGTACATCAGATTTATAAAGGGCTCGGCCTTGGGGACATTACAATCCCCCTCCCTTATTTTTGCACTATCCTTAGTGCAACTTACACTGTCTCTGCAAGCCTTTCAAAATTTGCAAAAAGATGCGGGTACTCTGCCCGCATAACCTCTTCATGTTCCCATGTCACATCCTCAGGACCGTACCAGGTCCACTGGACCTTTACAAGTTCTATAGCTCGATTCCGGAGCTGTTTTCTTTTCCTGTCCAATATGCGCACAGGATGCACTTGCAGGACACCCTCTGGTTCCACCTGAATCACATTCCAATCGATTACATGATTAGCATCAGGTATATAGATTTATTAAGTAATGAAATATGAGATACCTTAGGTACAGTCGTGGGTGTAGTAATGCAATCATTTATGCAATGTATATGTATGTATATACAAACAAATTCAATAACATTAAAACTGTATACAATATACACATCATATAATAAAATAGAGAATTGTACTTATCTTTTGAGTGAGAAGACCTCCCACCCCGGAGCAAAGCTATGACTCCATCAGGCAATGGCTTCCCAAGATAGCCATGGTCCACAATCCTTATCCACATGGTCTAGGCCAAGGTACCAGACCTCAGCAGCACTCCAACCATTCAAACCTCGACGGTACTCCAACCAACGGTCTCTCATTCCCCACATGCTTGTTCCACCCCAGGAGAATGCACCTTCTCTATCACCTGGACAGTCCTTTGGCTGCCAATCTCCCTTACCTTGGGTTGCAGGAACAGACCGGACCGGAAGTCTTAGAGAACCGTGGCTCCGGGAGTTCCAACTGCCCTCAAAGGTTTCCAAGCAACATCTTCCTGAGATACTCTTTGTAGCCAACAATTTAACTTTTAGAAACATCATCTCATCTGCGTCAACCACATGCAGTTATCATGAGAGTACATACAAGAATTCATTTTGGAATTCCAATTAATTCGAAAGGAAATTCAGCTTTTATTCCAAAAACATGACATCCTATTTCATGATTTATCTTGGCTGTTGCCACATTATGAATGCAGTCATCCCTGTGATTTTTCCATAGCCACAAAACTGCCTACAATTTTCCTGCAAGACTTCATCTTGCATACTGCCAACAAATTGTCGGTATTTTCTGTACATCATAATTCAATATGTACAACACATTATGCAATAATCTTAGAATTTCTGCACCTGGCAATTCAATAACAATTACAAAACAACTTGACCAATAGAATGACTCGTCATTCTATGCATATGCATGTCCACAGTTAACAATAGTAAGTTCATTATTTCAATTTTCTGAACATAAATTTTTATGTAGTCTCCATTCTTGTGACTACTTGGCTTGTAACTTTCCTGTTGCAGTGTTTAACAGTTCCTAAAATGTTCTCAATTTCAGGGGTTAGCAACATTTCAGCCATCAACATAATTATTTCCATGCAATAATATATATGCATGTACTTACCAAACATATTCAACCATTGCACTTAGTATGCAATTATATCACTTATTATGCATGAGTGTGATTCTCAATGCATTCTTATTCAGTGCACCTTGCATTGAATTACATAATGCTCT
>CBVK0100413660.1:0-19426 GCA_900067695.1 Picea abies
TGATCTTATATCTATGTTTTCATGTTTTTTGCAATTGATTCAACGTTCTGTATGTTATATATATATATATGCATCAATATATATATTTTTTATGTATTATATAAAAAATGCTCTCGAAACGCTCCTGCTCCCGGAGATTTTTGAAAATATGCGCTTCTCGCTCCCGCTCCCGCTCCCCGCTCCCGCTCCCCGCTCTCGCTCCCCGCTCCCGCTTCGCGCTCCCAATAGCGTTGGTTGATACCTCTGGCTTCTTCTTCTTCTTCTTGTTCAGACATTGACTAGCGTAGTGGCCAGTCATGTGACATGCAATGCATTTCACTTTGCTCATGTCCTTCTTCTTCTCTTTGCTCTTTCCCACAAGAGCAATATCCTTCTCGTCTACACCACCCTCTGCCTTCTGCTGATCTCTACTCTGAGAACCCTCCTGGATCTCCTCCTGAGTAAAGTCATGACACAGTCTGCTCCAATTTGGGAGCTTCTCTCTCCCCACCACACACTTCATGAAAACATCCCACTCTTTGGTGAA
The DNA here is from genome assembly GCA_900067695.1 of Picea abies. NCBI lineage: Eukaryota > Viridiplantae > Streptophyta > Pinopsida > Pinales > Pinaceae > Picea > Picea abies. Next base: position 527 of record CBVK0100413660.1, read on the forward strand.
GCCCTTCAGGGCTATGCTTACCAACTCCGAGTCTGGAATAATCTTCCCTATGACTACCAACTCATCCTCCACCTTTCTGAGCCGGGTAAGATAGGAGGCCACACTCTCTCCCTTGGCCATCCTAGTGTTATGGAGCTTGTCCCTAAGGGCCATCTTCCTGTTCTCATTCTTGTTCTCATACAAGTTTATCAATGCATCCCACATCTCCTTGGATGTCTGCTTCTCAGCCAAATGTGGAATCAGGTGGTCTCTCACTCCATCCAAGATTATCCTCTGCGCCCTTGCTTCCTTCACCTCATGGACGTCTAGAGCAATGGGATCTGATGAAGGCACTGTCACGATGGTATTTGCAAACACCCACAACTTGTTCTCTTTGAGAACACTTGCAATCCTCACCTTCCATTGCAGGTAGTTGGAGATCCCCTCCAACCTATCCTCATACCTGACACTGGAAGCCATCTTTGTCCAACTGACAAAGACCCTTTCTTCCCCTTCTTCCGAGCAAAAGCCCCAACAAATTACTGCTATCCAAGTGCCAAATTCTGTCCACTGAACCTCAGAGCCCAAGCTTTGATACCATGTAGAAATCTACTAGACAAATGCTTAGCCAAAAAACTTAGATTTCAACCTCCAATAGTTATTCACCAATGATGCAAGTTAACTCAGCATGCAACTGGAACTATGAGTAGAAACACAAAATGACTAAGATCTGAAACTCAGCAGCAGAAATAAATGAACGGTGAACAACCATTCAACCACATTTGACACAAGAAATTTCTGGGCAATGCCCCTGGAAAAACCCACAAGGGGAAAACCAGTTCAAGAGGGATTCTTGTAATTGAGCTTTCAGGAAAAATCTGAGTGTACAACAGAAATATATTTCAGCATTAATTACAGCAGTACTTATCTCATGTACCGTGCCAACAGGCCACCTCAAAAACAGTGCCAAATACCACAAAAAATCAGACCTCGAAATCTGTGCCCAGATTTCAGCAGTATGGCCTCTCTGGCAGCAAACAATCTTCTCGAAATCTGTGCACAGCACAGTACTTTTTCTGTCCAGACTACATATATTCCCTCAGCAAAATGCCTTGGAAATTGTGCCAAACTTCAGCTGAATGGCTGCCTCGATTTCTGTGCATAAACAAACTGTACGACCTTCCTGTAGTAGCTGTACAGACTCAAAATAACACTGAACTTCTTTGGGATGCGTGCTTACCCTTTCCCTTGAGATGTGCGCCCCTCTATTGCTGTCACTCTTTCCTCTCAGCTCAATCTTCCTTGGACAATGCGCCCCTTCACTTTCCCTTTCTTCCCTCCTTGAAAAGTATGCCCCACTCTTCCTCAAGTGATGCCTTTATGCATTCTTTAATGTGTAATGGCCCTAACCCTAGATCTCAAGGGCTGAGATTTGATCTTGCTCCACAAGATCAATGGACGTGACTTAATCTTCCGTTGAGGTCACTTAAATCACTTAAGTGACCCAAACATTATAAAGTCACTTTTACCCATTAAATATTAAAAGGGCCCAACTTGACTTTATAAATCACTTTATATAGTCACTTTATAAACTCACTTTATAAAGTCACTTAAGAGAGACATTTGCTCGTCCCTTCTGCATGTTGGGCACTGCCAATGCAGAAGTACCTCCGAGATACAAAATCTAACATGTGAAAGACTTGTATTGTGAGATGGTGGAAAGGGCTTGTTGGCAATATGCTTTTCTTGCATACATTGTTGTAATGCAATTAAGCGCTTGCAGTAATTTAAAAAAAAATCCTGGACCATGTTAACATTTTCTAAATGCGGCAGCTACTGAAATGTAGGCATGATTTAGAGTGGCTACACTGAGCCAAAAGTTAATTGAAATTCCACAGAACTAATGTGAAAACCCAAGTTCCGTAAATTGGCCCCTGGCTTTTGAAGATAGTTTCTTCAACCACAAGTGTTCTTCAGCAATCTGTCAATTGAGAAGAGCTGTAGTAGCTACAATTTCCTGGGATAACTTTGGTAGAGTTGGGCCTTTTATTGTTTGGCTTAGATACTAATTAATATGAATAAAGATGGAGCAAGATGAGAAGTACTAAAACGAAACTTTTGCAGGGGCAAAGGGGATACAAGTCTGTCTTGGAGAATTCAAAGAGTGGATTCTCAACTCTGAATGGTTGTACTTGGGAGAAGGGGGAGCTTTGTTTAGAGTGCAACGTGGCCTCTTCTAATGTACAATAATGTTACAGGCATATGGTTACCTGGGATTTGTCACCAACTCTATTCCTTCCCTAATTATAGGGGTCGTGTGGAAATATGCACATGTTTGCTCATAATATAAAAAATATATGAATAAAATACATAAATATACTACACTTAGGAAGAAAATTGAACTACATATTAAGTACTCATCGATTGCTCTCTCTGGCCTTTGAAAGGAATTGGAGTATTTATGGATTTATTTGTTCAATGAGGCGAAGTTGTTTGGGATCAAAGAAGGCAAATAACTTGATTTATGTTCATGATACCCTTCAACTTCTTTCTCGTAAAAACCCATGGTACAAGGGAGGTCCTTCCAAGGAAATGGGACCAATTTGTAGATGATACTATTTGTGTTGGTAAGGAGATTGAGCTATATGGCCTTATTGAGATGCATAGAGTTACAAACTCCATATAGCAGCCAAAGCTTGAGAGTAACAGTATTTGAAGAGCATCGATCGAAGATCTAGAGATTGTACATTGATGATGAGTCTAGTCTTGTTTGAATGTTTTGATCTTTCCATATTCATGACACTATAATTTAATATTCAATATAAAACTGTTTATAATATCTTCTTGTCTAGAGTCTTGTGAAATTGGCATCTTATCACTTGATGGAATTTATTGTTTGATCAATGATATTAATAATTATATGTATTTTACGATTTAAATTTCAATTTTTCTTAGGCCTATTCTTTTTATTAGGTCTATTCTTTTTCTTAGGTCTATTCTATGCATTGTGCTTGTGTGCATGTAGTAATATTTGCATTCTTTGACTTCTAATTCAAAACAAAAATTTCATCTCACAAGGAGGTTTTCGGGATCTTAACCCCATGAATTTACAGCCTTAGGGCTGTTATGAAATATGATAAAACAGCAGCTACAACAAACAATATTTCACTTTTTAACAACCCCAATCAACAAAGAAACCCAAGAGAAAAGATACCAAATGTGTGCCAACAAGTTTCAGCCCTCTAGTCCAATCTTCTTATGCATAAACCAGATCTGAAGAAAATCACTTTATGATGGCAGGAATTACCGCAGTAAATCTGCCCTATCTTTGTCAAGATTAAAGTTAAAACCTTTAACAATTTCAGCCTTACTTACGTCAAATCAGCAAGACATAAAAGTGCTGGAAATCACCAAATCATGAAGATAAAGATAGCTGAAAATCAAATCTGCAATAAGACAATTTTGGACAGCTGAAGACTTCATATATATATATATAAAGATGAAGTTCATGTACATACCATAGCCTCATCCCAAGGTTAGTGCAATCCTGTAGCTCTCCAAAACCCTAGCTAGGGAAGACAAGGAAAACCCTATTTCCAACAAGAGTCCTCTACAAGCTAACATCAACACTAGCAAGCCTCCTTTGCTCTTCCTCCTCAATAAGTACAACCTAGTGTAAAATGACAAAATCTGCAATGTCTCCAAGGGATGAAACCCTAACCCTAGTATTTATTCAAGTCTCAAGATGCTCGTGCTCCAAGAACCCTAGTGCCTCCAAGACAAGAGAGATAAAGAACAAAGAGGAAGTATGGAGAGAGAGAGAGAGAGACGTGCGCTCTTCTACTTACATCTCTAACACTAGATAATGAAGTGATGATAATCCCCAAGTTCTATCTCACAAGAACAAACTCGAGCATCTCACAAGAGCAAGCTCCCAAAAAAGATGTCCTCTCTAAACTTCCTAACTTCTCCTAGGGTTTCCTCTTGAACCCTAGCAATTTACTCCAAGAAGACAATCACAAAGAAAAGAGTACAATGATGATAATGAAAGGAATCTTTCCTTCCTCGATATATATGAGAGGTAAGGGAGGCCAACAACACATATGTGGGCCTAAACCCTTACAAGCAACCTACTACAAACACAAGTAGGCTCACACATGTGAAGTGCTACATGCCAAGGGTACACATGTCAAGCTCCAAGGTGATGTTGTGCACAAAAAGGCCTCAATGCAAGGGTACTCCACGAGATGTGTCCAACACCCCCCCTACAAACCTCCAAGGATTCCAATTGTCTTCTTAAGCCATGTGCTCCACTCCCCCTACATGAACTTTGTCGTAACCCAGCCCCCCCCAAGCCAACTCCAAGATTCCATGCAAGCATCCAAGCTACCCTGTGTCATCTAGGGCTCAATGCTCCCCTCTGAAATGCCAAATGTTCTCCTCCAATGTAGGGCATCCTCTCAAGCAAGCAATCGATCTCCATGTGGCCGTAATAAAGAATGTCCCAAGCTGTTTGAAGATCTCTAACGCTCCAAGGAAGAATGCCATGCAAGCATCCAACTGAGGTCAAACAACCACTGAGTAAGCCACGTCCAATGTGAAAATCCATCATGGACCATCTAGGGGCTTATCATACACCATGTACCCCAAATCTCATGAATCACCCTCAAACATGAATCACCTCCAAACATGGTGTAAACACTTTCAGGGTAACCTCAAAAGCTAACATATGTTTGTGTGCTTGTGTGTGAAAGACCCCCTATACCCTTCTACTATCACCCAAAATGAGTCTTGGGTGAGCAGTTTATGAATGAAGGATTTGTCACCTCTTGAGTTCCTATTTCTTTGTGTTGGCTCGTGCCAACACAAAGCACATGGGTATCTCTAGAGACTTGTTAGAATTAGGGCAGTAAAGCAAAACAAAAGTGTCCTTTTAAATTTTTTTTAGTGAGAATAACAACTAGGTCTTATATTCAGAAAACAAGTCTACATTGCTTGAACAGAGAAAACAAACATGTGTGCTCAGATCTAGTTTAGATATTTAGCTAAATAAACATCAGTTCTAAAAACTACAATGCTGGTGTAGGAATGGTTAAATGGGAAGGAAAAACAGCCTCTGCTCCATAGACTAATTGGAAAGGAGAGATGCCTAGAGATCTCTTTGTGGTCACTCGATTGGCCCATAGAGCAAATTTCAATCTTGAATGCTAGGCCTTCTTGTTGTCTTCCAACAGTGTTTTGATGATCCTTATCAGGATTTTGTTGGAGGACTATGCTAAACCATTGCCTTGGGGATAGTATGGGGTGGAGTGAATCAGTTTGATCTCGAATTGCTCACAGAACTTGGCTAACGGCTCATCCCTGAAAGAGGCTGCGTTATCAGTGACAATCTTACTCGGGCAGCCAAATCTTGTGATGAGGTCTTCCAGGAAACCAATGATTACCTTGTGGGAAGCACTCTTGGGGGGGATAACTTCAATCCACTTGGTAAAGAAATCTGTAGCAGTCAGGATCCATCTGTGCTGCCCACTGGAAGCGGGGTGAATTTCTCCAATGAAATCTAGGTCCCATTGCTGGAAAGGTCCTGAAACAACCATAGGATTTAACGACAAAGACTTGAGTTGTTGTTTTCCTACAAATCTTTGACATTTGATGCAGGCTTTGACTCTTCTGCAGATGTCAGTAAATACGGTGGGCCAGTAGTATCCAGCCCTGAGGATTTTGTAGGCCGTGGTTTTCCAGAAATGATGCCCTCCACATAGGCTGTCGTGAAATTCAACAATGATCCTGTCAGCCTCTTGCGGATCTACACATTTCAAAAGCAACCCCAGGGGGTCTTTCCAATATAAAACTTGATCGATAAGGCAGTATCTGACTGCTTTGAGCTTGAGAGCCTTTGCCTTGTTTCTTTGCAGGCCGTCTGGAGGCCGCAACTCTTGTAGGAAATATATGACATCCTTATACCAGGGACATCGAGCCAATGGGGGCTCCCTTTGAGGGTTTATTTCAGACAGCCGATCCTGCTGAATTCTCGAGCATTCGTTGATGAAACTTACCCCCAAAGCTTGGCAATTTGCTTCAGCCAACAACTTGGCTAAACCTTGACCTTTGATCAATTTGGTAAGCTTTATTTCCAGGTCAAATTCCATAATCTTGGCTATCCACTTACTCCTCCTCCCGTCTATGTCAGGCTGAATAAGAATGTCTTTGACAACAACTGAGGGGACATAGGCAATGATTTTTGACTGCAGGACATAGGTTCTAAAGGCCTTGAGAGCCTTTACTAGGGCATAGGCTTGCTTCTCCATAGTGTCATACCTGACTTCGGCATCCCTCAATGCTCGGCTGAAATAGGCAATAGGTTGCTCTAGCCCAACCTCGTTTGTCTGTAATAAAACAACAACCACTGTGTCAGGTGAGGCAAAGGAGAAAATAAGGAAATCCTTTGAGTAATCGGGACTGATAAGCACAGGGGCTTCAGTCAAGGCCTTCTTTATTTGCTCAAAACACTTTCGCGATTCAAAATTCCACCTTACTTCATTTCCCTTCCTTAACATGGCTGTTATAAGTTTTACCTCCTCAACAAAGTTAGGAACAAACCTCCTCAAAAAATTAATCTTGCCAAGGAAAGATTGGACCTCCTTCCTGGATCTCGGGATTGATAAGGCTTGTATTGCGTCAACTCTGCTAGGATCGATCCTGACTCCTTCCGCTGATACTATGTGGCCTAGTAACTTTCCCTCCTGCATGGCGAACACAGATTTCTTGGGGTTTAATGAAATGCCAAAACTCCTGCATTTCAGGAAAACCTTTCTAAGATGACAACAATGTTCTTTATCAGATTTCGAAAATACTGTTATGTCATCTAGATAGATGACCACAAATTTATCCTTTTCCCCAATGAAAGCTATATCCATGGCACGTTGGAACGTTGCCCCTGCATTCATCAATTCAAAAGGCATTTTGGCATACATGAAAGTGCCCCGTGGAGTGGTAAATGCCGTCCTTTCCCTGTCCTAAGGCAGAACATAGATTTGGTTGTAGCCAGAGAAGCCATCGATCATCGACATCCTGGATGCTCCTGTTACCCTCTGCAATATATGTTCCATCTTTGGTAAGGGGTAGTTATCCTTCTGTGAGCTCCTGTTTAGGTTTCTGAAGTCTACATAGAGTCTGATTTGTCCATTCTTCTTCTTTACTGGGACCAAGTTGGCCACCCACTCTGAGTATCTCAGTGGTACGATGATCTGGGCCTGTAGCAAATTCTTCACTTCCCTCTCCATGATAGGCAGCAACATAGGATTGATCTGTCTTAGCTTCTGCCTAAATGGCTTCGCCTCCCTTTTCAACGGGATTTTATGCTCAATGACAGAAGTGTTATATGTTTTGAGATCTTCATAGGTCCAGGCAAAAACATTAGCAAATTCCCTCAAAAGTCCAGCGTATTCAGACCTCTGCTCCTTTGTTAGACTTCTTGACAATTTGACAAACTTGGGTTCACTCTCAGTGCCAATGTTGCACTGAATAGTATCAGCGTCATCCTCCGAGATTTCCCCTTTTAATGACACATCATTTCTATCAAACAGCCTTTCCAAAGGAACCAGTCCCCTTGGAATATGGTTGTTGGGGAGCTGCACAATGTCACGCTCTGCAATTTTAGTTAGAAACTTACCCCCATCAAGCTCCTCTTCATAGACAGAGTCTTGGTCGATATGCATCTCTGAAAATTCTTCGACAGTCTCCAAGAATCTCTTGATCTCAAGATCATCCTCGAATACCTTCCAATGTTTGACGTTGTCAGGTATGGAGGGCCTGTATTTTACTTCTACATCGTATCTGAATTTGGGCGGCAAGGGCACTTTGAAACTGCTCGCTGATCTAGCCAAGGAATCGGCCACTGTGTTCTTCTCTCTTGGGACGAAAGAAATGTTGAATGCTGAGAAGAAGCTGTCAATTAAGTCCCATACCTCATTTCTGTAGCTTCTAAGTCGAGGATGCTTAGCCTGATAAGCGTTTCTGATCTGCTGGACCACCAACTCTGCATCTCCGAACACTGCTACCTCCTGAATTCCCATTTCCCTTGCGGCTCTTAATCCTAGGACAAGAGCTTCATACTCTGCCACATTGTTGGTAGTTTCAAATTCTAATTTGTATGACAGAGATATGGTTTCCTGAGCAGGTGACACAAAAAACACCCCAGCACCAACGCCCTCCTTGGAAAAGGCTCCATCAAAGAACATTTTCCAGACGGGGGTGATGGAGGGAGGAAATTTATGGGAAGTGGTGGGCGGCTTTCTGAGTTTCAGAGGAGGCTCGGGAGCATTAGTGAGTGTAGTACACTGGAACCAAAATCAGTGTCCAAGGCAAAAATGGGATGGTTGGTAGGGTTGTTTTCATCACTGATTATATAGGCCAGTTGGGCTTCCCTGTATAGCCTCCTATGTTCTCCCCCAAACACTGGGATAGTAGCATATGTGAGGTCCATCTGCAAAGTTCCCCCCAGTCTTTTTATCCAAGATCTTGATAACAACATACCGAACTTGGGGGGGACATCAGCCACTACAACATCCATGACCACACTTTTCATGGGCAATTGAAACAAGGTCACGACCAGGTCTTTGATAACTCCTAGACATTGAACTTTCTTGGAGTCAAAGGAATAGAGGTCATGATAGGGTCGAGTGACCTCTAGCCCTAACTCTTCCATGACAGTTATGGGCATGAGGTTGTGAGAAGCCCCCGAATCCATCAAGCAGTTATGCAGTACCTTGTCATGTATGTTCAAGGAAGTGTAGAAGGGAGGGGATGAGTCATTCCTGTCTTCTACCATAGGACCTAGAATAATTGCAGGCTTTTCATCTTGCAAATTGATGGAATCTGTGGGAAGGCATGAGACCTCAGACTGTAAAAGCTCAGAGAAGCGTTTCTTGAACCCTTCATGTTTAATTAATTCGGTCAAGGGCACAAGGATTCTGATCTTTTGAATTTCATGCTCGAAATTAAAAGAAGATGTAAGCTTCGGGATTTCTCTTATTTCGGGAACATGACCCTGGACTATGGGAGAGAGGGGTCGGGTCTTCTTACCTCTGTGACTGTCTGTTACTTCATTAGCAGGTTTCTCTGTTCTAGTGAACCGCTCAGGAACATTAGGTGCTACTGTCTTTTTCTTGGACCTTAGGTCATACCTGCCTTGGCTGCCACTAGCCTTGTCTCCCTTGCTCAGTTTATTTAGCTGACTGTCCATGAGAGACTCCTCGTATGCTGATTGAGTGAGATGAGGAAAAGGAGGAGTGTCTCCGAAGCAATGGATTTCAGGATCAAGCTCATCTGTTTCCCCTTCTTCCCCCTCGGCCACAAAATTGTTTTGAAAAGGAGCCTGGATTTTCTGGTCTTCCCTGTCTCTTCCCCTCTCTCTTTGCATAGTCGGGGAAGCAACATTGTTTGGCCTCCTGAAACCTCCTTTGTTTTCGGCGTTTTGAGGGCCCTTGTATGCTTGCCTCCCCTCCACCTTCATTCTCTCCATCTCTGCAGACGGAGACTTCACCATCTTGGTCAGTTCATCCACTTGAGGGTGGGGCACCGATGGGCCAGAAGCTGAGGCTTTAGATCTTCCCTTTCTCCTGTCTGCGTCAACCTTGTTCCTCAGTCTATCAGCTGCTAATACATTAGATTCCACCTCTATGGCCGCATCTTGCATTTGAGCTAAGGAGGTGGCTCTTCTTTCTCTCAATAAAAGACAGAAATCGGGGCCAAACGCACTAGCATAAGAAATCTTGGCCGAGGCTTCTGAGGGCTTTATTTCAGCAGGAATTTTATTATACATCTTATTGAATTTTTTGGAGAAGTCAGAGACAGACTCTCCTTCCATCTTCTTTAAAGACCTGAACTCTGTCATGTAATACACGAAATCCTTCCTATCTCCCCACTGCCTCAGGAAAGCGCTATCCAGAGCTTCGATCCCAGCAATAGATCCGGGGGCCAATCCTCTAAACCACTTCCTCACCTCACCATCCAGGCTCTGGACGAAGATTCTCATTTAGACATCTTCATTTTCAATGTTCAGGTTGTCTGCATAACTGTAGAAAGCAACTAGGTGCTCTTCCGCAGTTATGTCCCCTTCCCCAGTGAACTTGGGGATATACTTCAAGTAATCTCCACCAGGGAGAGGATTCATAGGATGGGGTAGGATTAAGGGAGCATATCTGGCAGCGACTATGGCGTCCATTCTATTTAGAGGGGGATTAGCACCAACCATAGGAATATTAGGTGGAGGAGAACTTGGAGGAGAAGGAGTGTGAATAGGGGATCTCGGGAATGAGCTTCTGAGTGGAATGGGGAACAATAAGGGATTTAGGGAGCCAACTAACGGGCTTAAGTCAGCGGACGCTCCTCTTTGTGCAGAAGCGACAACAGTAACAAGAGGAGGAGCGGTAAAGCTAGGGGTAGGGAAATCTTCTGTGGTCCTAGGTCTACGCCAGGGTACAACTTCAGGGGAGAGGGGAGTGACAAGAATTTGTCCCTCCGATCCGAGACGGGGAGGGGAAAACTCAGCAGGAACACTCCCGAAATTTAAGAAGCGGGAAACTTCAGAAAAAGGTCTGTTAAGAAACTGAGGAGGAGAAAATGGAGTTCCTACAGAAGGAGATGGCGGATTACCTGGTTCGGCGGTGGAAACTTCTCCTTCAGAGGCCTTTCCTTTTCTGAGAACCACCTTCGGCTCAGTTTTAGGTGTAGCTAGAGGCAACTGTGGATGGGACCGCGTGTGCCTGCCTCTGAAAGCCACAATTAACGTGGCAGGTTCACTACAGTGGAGTCGTCACAATGGAGTCGTCAGGTGCATAGTAGCAATCTTCAAAGGCTCTGATACCTGATGCACCTTCAGAATCAGAGGCTCAATATCGTTCAATCCCGGGGAAAATTTTCAACTTCGATCCCCGACAACGACGCCAGAAATGTTAGCATCAGAAGTCACTCCTGGATTGCTTACAGGAGCAGAGCCCAACGCCCATTAGTTTTATGTCACGATAGTTTTAATGGGTGATAAAATGGGTAGAGACTCAGGAAGGTATCGCTCTAACTCGGGAACTGAGTCTCGTATGTAAGGAACAAAGGAGGTCTTGATCTAACTTCAGTCAGTGAGTTGATTTAAAGATGAGCAGGTTGAAGACTTGGTGAGAGGAGTGAGCAAACTACCTCAGGCAATAGGCCTTTCAGTAGTTTGTAGAAGAAAAATTCTGAATGCAAGATCCTCTTGGTTCAGGGCTTCGAGAAACTGAAAGGGGGACTTGACTGGATCCTCCAATTCCAAGTCGTCCAACGCTAAGAAAATCACAGGGACCGATCAGAAACAATGCAACTGTTACAGTGATCCAACCTACATCATCCTATAACAGTTACAACTCGACTGGATCCTCCAATTCCGAGTGTAAACAAAGACGTGAAAGAAACTGACATTCATAAGGCAAGAAGTCTCAAGAGTCCATGCATAACCAGGATAACAGTGCTTCATTTAAGTTTTACCATCAGGAGCCTCGCTCAACCATCGATCGATTACAAAATACAAAGACCGAGTCTATATACTCAGAAAAATTCGCCTAATAGAGGCGTGCTTAGTCATCCAAGGCGTGGTGTCCCTTTAGTCAAACTCGGACGGATATTCTTCGTCAGAGTCCACCTTAACTGCGCATGGCTTCTGCAAGGGGAGTAGCTAAGCCATTAAGTGCCGAGTTAGCGTGTGCAGACCTCTCTGGCTAGTCGAGGACTCGGCGTGGCATCTTTGGAAAGAAAATCGGTGCACAGGACCTTCTCGGGCAGACAGCTTGCCAGATCCTCCATACTTTACGCTTAATGAGTGAGGAGAGGCTTCAACCACCCCCTCTCACCTTCATTTACTCCAATCGAGAACCAGGATTGAGATTGAATCAGATGGCACCTGGAGATCGTGATGATCCCTTCTGTGACTAAACCCGACGCCTTTGGCCCCTCTTGCACAACTCTTTTATTTCCCAAGTGACCACGCGCTGTGACCCTGCGCTTATTCTCAAAGGCGCTTTCAACGTTCGTGAATAGGAAGGAGTTGATCCTTGCTTATCACAGTCGCGATGAGCGAAACGCTGAGATGGCTTAATTGGGCGCCACACGTCCCTCTCAGATCTGACGGTCCTGAACTCACTTGGCGATACTGCGGGCCCGACTTTGTGCGCTTTCGACGCTTCGGGGTTCGGGGTTTCGAGATGTAGCACGACATGGAACCCTCCCTCTTCGAACTCCCGAATGCCGAAATGCCGACGTGACTAGATCTCGCGCCACGTGTCCTTTGGATGGACGACTGCTATCCTCTCTTGTATGCAATATGGGCGCTATCCATCGCGCTAATCTTGGCGCAACTCCGCTAACCGCGATTTCCCGCCGATCGTCGATTTGCTCCTATGGATGAATCCGAACCGTTGACAATATAATTTCGCCCGCTTACTTGCTTGGAAGCCTGAAACGAGATTTTTCCGTGCTGCGCTTGGGCACTTCTCGTGCAACTTACAGACCTGAATACTCTTGTGCCTAGGACAAGAATTGTTACTAACAATTTCCAACCAAAAACTACTCCAAGTGAAATAATAATCCTGATTGAAGTATACCTGGCAATTGGAGCAAAAATCTCGTTGTAGTCAATTCCTTTTTTCTGAGAGAAACCACGAGCCACAAATCTTGCCTTGTATTTCTCAATGTTGCCATTTGCTGCATGCTTTATCTTATAAAGCCATTTTGAAGTTACTACAGATTTTCCATGAGGTCTAGGAACTACGGTCCATACATCATTCTTTAAAATAGAATCATATTCTTCATTCATAACATCTTTCCATACTTGATGTTTGGAGGCTTCAACAAATGTGGAAGGTTCTGAATCAATTACAGTATTTAAATGAGCTATGAGATTGGAGTACTTATCTGGTTTCTTGCTTTCTCTGAAGGTGCCCTTAGGAGCTGAATGCTTTTCTGCTTCTTTCAATATCTCGCGACACCAGGCTGGTTTCCTTTTAGTAGGAGGTATCTCCATTGGAAACTCAATAGTATCCCTTGAGGGGTCTACTGGAAATTCTGAGGTTTCCTCCCTTTGCTCATCTGGAAGAGGAGAGTCTGAAGGGTCCAGTGGTGGAGCTTCCTGCTCCTCTGAATCACATGGAAGTTCTCTGGCCCGACGAAAAGCTGTCTCTTCATGAAAAGTCACGTCTCTGCTTACTTGATGAACTTTTGGCCAGGGATATAAATCTTGTAAGCTTTTGAGGTCTCACTGTATCCCACAAAAGTTCCTTTCTTGTTGGAGGGCTCTAGTTTAGTCCTCTTCTCTTTTGGAATGTGTATATAAACTGGGCTGCCAAAGATTCTTAAATGATCAACTGAGGGTTTACATCCGGTGAAAACTTCTTCAGGAGTTTTCGCTTCAAGGGCTTTGTGAGGACATCTATTCTGAATGTAGACTGCAGCACTGGCAACCTCAGCCCAAAGTGATAGAGGTAAGTTTTGATCATGCATCATAGCCCTAACTGCTTCACAGATAGTTCTATTCTTTCTTTCAACAACCCCATTCTGTTGAGGGTTGTATGGTACTGTTAGCTTCCTCTTAATTCCAGAGGGTCGACAGAGTTCGTCGTATTTGAAGGAGTCAAATTCTTTACCGTTATCTGTTTTGAAAACTCGGATGTGTCTTCCTGTTTGATTTTCAACAAGATTCTTGAAATCTTGAAATCTGCTAAAAGATTCATCTTTAGTTTTTAAGAAATAAATCCAAGTTTTACGCGAACAATCATTAATAAAAATGATATAATAAATACAACCATTCATAGAAGGTGCAGAGATGGGCCTACAAAGGTCATAATGAATTAAATCCAAAATTCCATTTGATTTTCTATTACTGAGAGGATAGGGTTTCTTTATGTTCTTACCAAGTGAACAACCTTTACAAACACTATCATGCTCAATAGAAAATACTGGCATACCTGTCACCATCTTTTGCAAACCTGGAAGTGCATTGTAATTGAGGTGTCCAAGTCTCTGGTGCCAAAACTTGCAGGGATTGATCGTCTCATGAACTAGAGCTTGAACAACCTAACCTGAAATCTTATAAAGTCCACTCTCACGAGTTCCAATGGTTATAGCAGTACTTAAATCTTCATTTGAGGACCACAAGAGGGCCTTTCCTTTGGAGAAAGCTACTGAATAACCTTTACTTTCTAAAACTGGAACATAGATTAAATTTTTCTTTAGACCAGGTACATAAATAATTTCTTCAATGTGAAAGATATTACCTGAGTGAAACCGGAAATAGGTAGAACCAAAACCTTTTATGTCATAGGTGCCATCATCACCTAGTTCAACCTTTGCCTTGAATTTCTTGTCTTGATAGTTTGCAAGATTTTGTTTGAAGCCTGTCATGTGTCTGGAAGCACCGCTGTTTATTAGCCAAATCTCCTCTGACTTGGTGATAGTGTCGGAAAGAGCTGAGATGAGATAATATTCCTTATGTTGTTCTTGCTCTTCGGTGACAGCTTTGGTTTGTCTTCTTTGAGGCTCCTTTTGGGGTTTAGCCTCTTCAGTGGCAATTGAGGCTTGAAATCTTCCTCTTCTTTTCTGTTGAGAGGGAGGACTCTTGCAATCTTTTGCATAGTGTCATAGCTTATTGCACTTAAAACATTTAACTTTAAATAAATGATGATTGAGATGAGATAGCTTACCTTGGGGTTTCTTACCTTTGCCTTTTGACTTAGGGAACTTCTTCCATTTTTTGGTCTTTGCTGCAAGGGCATGATCTTTCAGAATTGGATAGTCATTTCTGCTGTTTAGTCTTCCTTCTTCTTCTAAGCAGTCATGCCACAATCTTTCAAAATTAGGTTGGAATTCTCTTCCATTCACGGATGCAAGAAAAACTCCCCAAGCATTAGGAAGTCCATCAAAATCTGTTTGAACAAGGTCATCATCATCTACAGGAACTCTTATTGCAATAAGCTGATCTTTGGTTTGAACAATTTTGGAGAAGAAGGTGGCAACTGTATCATCCTTTTCCATTTTCAAAGTACGTAATTGTTTTTTCAAAATTCTTTTCTGAGTAGGTGCCTTCTTCTCATAGAGGTTTGCCAAAGCATCAAAACTATCTTTGGCATCCCTTAGATGACCAATGATGGGCATCATGTTGTCCTTGATAGAATAAAAAATGATTCTTTTAGCCTTGGTTTGTTCCCTTTTATATGCTGCTGTTGCTGTGTTTGTGGTAGGTTCTTCAATCTCCCTAGAGATAAAATCTTTTAGATCATTCTCTTCAAGAATGCTTATTATTCTGTATTTCCAAGCATTAAAGTTTGCAGCCCCTACAAGTCTGTCTTCAGCTTTAACTGATGAAGAAGCCATGCTTAGATTTGAGTTAGTTTAGATGACTGATCTCTACAAAACAACCCTAACAAAGTGGATCTGTGTAGGCTCAAGATTAGATCCTTGAGCTCTCTTCACACCCTTAGCTGTGATACCATGTTAGAATTAGGGCAGTAAAGCAGAACAAAAGTGTCCTGTTAAATTTTTTTCAATGAGAATAACAACTAGGTCTTATATTCAGAAAACAAGTCTACACTGCTTGAACAGAGAAAACAAACATGTGTGCTCAGATTTAGTTTAGATATTTAGCTAAATAAACATCAGTTCTAAAAACTACAATGCTGGTGTAAAAACTTATACAGATCTAAACTCAAATAAACATAGATCAGATCATGAGCAATATAACAAACTTCAGAAACAAGGTGTAAGAACCAAACTCAAAATAATTTCCAGATCTGAACAGGTAAATTGATCTAAACTCTGTAAGTAGATAGACAACAGAAAAACTTCAGAAAGTAAATGGCAATTTATAGATCTGACTGTAAGATCTTACCTGGAACCTTACCTCAAATTTCTGAAGGAGAGCAGCCACACATAGGTAATGTAGATCATTGAAAATATGCTTAGAAAAAGTCCAGCTCATAGATCTACCATGTAGGTTAGATCTCTTGCCAAGAGATGAATGAATTTTCTTGCCACTAAGGAGAGAGGGCCACAACACACCACACAAGAATTTTTCTGTAGTTAAACCCTCGTACAAACAGGAAGTTTCAGACACCCAAACCCTCACACAGAAATTCTGTGGTTAAGCCCTCACATACACAGAAAAAAGGTAGCTTAAGGGTGCTGTGGCTCAAGGATAGAGATCTCAATCAGATAGGTCTGAACAGAGTTGAAGGGTGAGGGCTGTAGCTACAAGGGACAGTTGCAAGGAGGGCCGCAACCACAAAACCTTAAGGCTGAAAACACCACAGCAAAAGACAAGGGCCGCACCACAGCAATAGCCTCAAGGGGCCGCACCACAACAATAGATCCACCATCAAGAGATGCAAGAAGGGGGGGCTGCAGCAACTACATAAGATACTCCAACAACAGATGAAGAGAGGGCTGCAACAAATTAGAAAGATAGCTCAAGAGCAAAAATAAAAGTGTGTAGAAAGGAAGGGGGAGAGACCTCTATTTATACTTTTAGGTTAGGGTAGAGATAAGGGTTAAAATAATTATTATTAAAAATAACATGTTTAAATTAATTAATTTAAACATGTTATAATTAACATTTTAATTTAAACTTTACTTTAACCCTTAAGACAAAAAACAAAAACCCCAAACCAACACAAGCAAGGGTAAAGGAGGGTTTAGGTGGGGTTACATAGTGGCATTACTTGTTCATTCATTTTCAAGGTGACCTTATTAATTTTATCATCATTGCATATGGAATACATCCCTTATGTGGTCATGCCCACCTTCAAGGAGGGTCATGCACCAACAAAGTACCTGATCAAAGATCAAGTTGCCCCAGAACATTTCTGGGGTCTTATCCACCAAGGTACAAGACTAAGGATCAACCCATGCCCCAAGCATGGGTACCCTGGACCATGTCCAGGGGCCCTAGACATATCTAGGGGCTTTAACTGCTTGGTCCCAGACCAAGAGGCCCTAGACATATCTAGGGGTTTTAACTGCTTGGTCCCAGACCAAGAACCCCAGTCATATACTGGGGCCCTCTCAGGGGTCTTTACTGCTTGGTCCCAGACCAAGAACCCCAGTCATATATTGGGGGCCCTAACAAGAGTCTTTTGCCATGGCACTGACTGTTTGGTCCCAGACCAAGAACCCCAGGAGTGCACTGGGGGCCCTAGATCTCGGCTAGGGTCTTTGCCATCCTCCCGGAGAATGGCTCTTGCAGCTGCTATAAATTTAACAAGACTACCTGTAGTCTCTTGATTGGGTCAAACAAAGCCAATTAGACCAATAAGCAGAGAAAATTCAGAAAGGGTCAATCACTACTAGCTTGGGATGGATTCAGAAAAATAGTGCCTGCTAGTTGGGTCATAGGGTCAGATGATAACTAGGCAAATGTCTGTTCAGCGATGGAGAAATCTGACAAGGCCTACACTTTGAATGAATCTCACCGAATCAAAATGACCCAATCCATATTGTCAACACTGAAACAAAACCATACCCTGGTCACTCAAAATCTAACCAAGGGAGAATTCCTTACTTTATGAACCTTCGGGGTCAAGAACAATTCAGGTCCACAAAAACTTCATTAAGCCAGGGGAGAAAAGCCCACAAAACCCTATGCAATTGACTGAACAGATTGAGTGAGAGGACTGCAACATGAACGACAAAAATCAACACAGAAAGAAAGACAATTGTGGACCAATTCCTCAATTTATCATTCATCGTCAATACCTTCTTTGGCAATTACAAGTAAACAGAGATTGAATCTCAATGAGTCCAACCTCACATCAACTTCTAATTATCATGTTATAGCTGTTCGATCTCCTAAAATTCTTCCTTAAGACTGTTAGAGTTGCCAACACATGTGCTGTATATGCTAACTTAGAGTAGGAGTATTCCTTCCGCACTAGTTGCATCCTTATTTTCTGCTAGGAAACCCCCCTTACCCACAGCTGTGCCATACTCTTCATGCCAACCCACCCTGAATGTTACTCTACATCCTTACGACTTACCAAAATAGATAAGTAACTGCTGATAACAATGTGTGTGCATGGGTTTGGCTATGGTCTGAAGTACACTTTCCAAAACCAATAATCAATCTCTTAGAATTCGCCTTCACATATGCTGTGAGTTCAATGCACGACCAAGCCCAAGAATACACTGAAAATGCTTACATTGGATGGGCTAAAGATAGTAAACAGTGTACTAGAACTCCTCTCCAGCTAAGTGCCTCTCTGTCCTTGCTTGAAATAGATCTAAAGGCTACCCTAGAGTGCACCCACCTATGTGTTGTCCATATGCCGAAAATAACCCAACACTTCAACTGTGGGAATGCATCCTCATGCAGTCTCAAAATAGAAGGTAACCCCTCTTTATGCATGCCCTTTCAAAATGCTGTAGAAGGGATAAGTGTGCTCTTATGTATTACTATCACTTATCAACCAGGAGTTGGCTTTCTTTAGCTTGTCAGAACAATACATACCCCCCTTCACCAATGCATCCTGTGTGTAAGTACACATTCATTCTCTAGATTCTATCTTTCTAAATCTAACACCTCCATGGCATTTTCAATCAGGTACTAGTTAAAGGATGCATGGACTCATGATTCAGATATTTGATATATCTTCTGCCATATGTATGAGCCATTGAAAGATTCCCCGTGTCAATGAATATCCTTGTTCACAATTTTAACTTATCTGCCATTATGCTTCTGTGCTTTTCCCCACTGCTAGTAACCACAAGTTTCAAGTTTTTCAGGGATATACTCAACAGTGACAAGTCTGAAAAGTACATAGTCACACTATCTTTCACAATTTAACACCTTCATGGCACATTTTTGTTAGGTACCAGCTGTCATGTTAAAGGAGTGAGATCGGAAGA
>CBVK0100413661.1:0-19426 GCA_900067695.1 Picea abies
AGAGAGAGAGGTGGGGGAGGGAGAGTGCGGGAGAGGGAGAGGGTCCATGACCTGCCAGTCACTGGATCGTTCCTTCCTATTGATCTGAAATAACTCTCTAGTTCCTATTGGAACCCTTCAAATAGATCCACAGGTCCCTTTGTTCCCGACGTAGGCTTTGAGAAGCCCTGCGTGCATGCCACCATTTTAGTGACCTTCTCCTTCCTGAGACAACATATACCTCTGTGTTGACTCCCTTTCTCTCTCATGACCTCGGCTATGACCCAAGGCTCTAGACTACGCACCTTTCACATTTCGAAAGTTAAGGATTCCTACATGCGAGCTCTCCCTGGCTCCCTGTCTTTCAAAATGCTAAAACCCAAAAAGGGCCTAACGAATCCTCCTTTAAGCCTTCTCCACATGACCTTGTCCTATGGGCTAGGGATACTCCTCTAAGTTCTTCAACTTTTGCGATTCGGGGAAACAAAATGTAGTGCTCCTCCTTTCACTTTCAAATCCCCGAAACTCGGAGACCCGATACCTCTCAGATCTATGATCCAAATATGTTAGTTGATCAATGACCCAGATCAAATCCCAGTGATATCCTTTTTGAGATTTTTTGTGGAGTCTTCACCTCCCAACTCCCGGTGACTTCCAGATCTCTGCCACGCATCCTCCAAAATGGATGGTTCTGATCCTTTCGTGAAATCCCCTTTTGTGATTTTGGCTTGATTTTCTCCTTCATTTCCCCGATGTTGAAACATAGACCAAGAGCCATGTATCCCCTCCAATGGACGGTTGTAACTCTTAATCATGTTCAACAGTTGTGATCTTTTCGGGATGATCAACGGTCATGATCAAATCTCGACATTCTTCCTTTTGGCAATTTGGGAGAGTCTTCACTCTCATCTCCTGGCAAGAATATCCCCGATGGATTTTGGATCTTCACCACGCATCACTCCTGATCGAATAGTAGGAATGATTTTGGGAGTTCGGTGATCATTAATCCTCGTTTCTCACCACCCTTGTGCATTTGAGTTTCAAAACCCCGATGGTTTTTGGATCTTCACCATGTGTCTTATAACGATAGATGGTTCTAACGCTTTTGGGACTCTGATGAGTCCGTTACACTATGCATATTCCTCTAGATATGATGGCTATCAGTCCTCTGTACTATATCTGACGATTTGCAATGGTCCTCCTCCTGAGCTTTTCCTTCTCTCAAGATTAGAAGGTTTTCTAAGTGTCGAAGACCACATCCTTCAATTCTTCCCTGCTAAAGATCTATACTCAAAAGTACTATCCTTCCTGAGCTTTTTCCTCTTTGAAGATTCAACCTCTTACACACATCTTGCATTTGAAGATCTCGAATAACTCAGATTCGATAATTTTTCCTGAAAAGAAAATACCTTACTCCCGCTTGGCGTTCTCTTAGGTTATTCCTTTGAAACTTGGCTGCTTCTAGCCTCTATTCATTCCTTGAACTTGGATCCTTTAGTTCCCTCTATTCTCTCTTTGAACCCTTCTCTCTTAGTCATTCTAAGATGCAGTCAATGCACACCTTGAGTTTGTGAATCCACACCTTGCATACATGGTTCGTAAGAGAAATGATTGGAACTGATCCACTTTCATTACAATTTCATATAATCGTCTCATCAAACTCTCATATAGGAAAGAGAATGAAACAAATACCACATACATAATGAAATATTCATGCAATCACATTCATATGAACATAGTCCAGTTTGGGACAACTTTCGTCTGTTCTATTCATTCATAAAAACAAAAAATACACATGGTGTTCCTCTGCTCTATTCTACTCTGGTTCTACTACAATCATTTCATACTCTATTCTTTATATCTCTATTACAAATTGAAAAAATCAGAATATCTAATGACTGGCTCAATGAGCTCTCTTGTCCTGTTATGAAATCTATGATTTCAAACTTAAAATTGTTACCTACTCCTTCCCATTACAATAACTACTAATTACTATCAAACAAAGTCAACACTCCATGTTTTCAATTTCTTACAGTCCTTAGAGACTTTTCAAACAATTTACAATATTAAAATTGCTCAACAAAATATCTCAACAACCTAATTAAATTCTGAGTTAATGGCCAATTTGAAATTCTGATATTGCTCAAATGTCCTCTGATTGCCTCCATGTGTGCACTGTTGACCTTGAAGGTGATTCTCCTGCATCACTAGGTATTTTAGGCATGCATTAATGTCCCTCATTTCATATGAATAAATGAATCGATATAAATTAATCTCTTCTTCCTCCCTGTTATTAACCGAGAGCGTATATTTTTTGTCATTGATTTGCATTTAGTTGCTGTGCCAAAGAGATCGAGGATTCTAAATAGTTTTTCTGTGTCCCCACATTTCCCATTGCATAAAAGTAGGACATCATCCAAAAATAGAAGATCTGCTAGTTTTAGAGTGGGGGGTATTGAAATTCCATGAAACTCCCCATAGTATTTTTCATCTTCCAAAGCTCTGCTAAGACCATCCACAACGAGGAGGATTATTATAGATGAAAATGGGCACCCCTATATCAATCCTCGTTGTGCATGGATAAAGGGGAAGCATATTCATTGATGAGGACTCCAAAGATTGTTGACGAGATGCAACTCATAACCTCATTTATGAAGGTTATCTCAAATCCTAAGTGAGTTGGGAGAATCCTAATATAAATCCAAATTACTTTTTCATAATCCTTTGACAATTCTATTTTCACTACTCCTTTTGATTTCCTTGTCGTGGTTTTGTGGACGGATTTTTGTGCCACCCTTATGTCTTTGTGGATCTGTCTGCCCTCCAAAAATCCAAATTGTTCTCTTGAGATCGAAGTAGACAGGATAGGATTTAATATTCTTCCAGTTATGTTTCCCACCACTTTGTAAATTCAATTACACAACGATATTGGTCTGAATCCTTCCAGTGGCTAGGGAGAGTCTGATTTCATAATCAAAGTTATGAAAGTGCTTTTTAGGTGTGCATGCATATGCCCTTTTATGCATGATTCCCCCACCACTTTAAGAATGTCCTTTCTGATTATATCATAAATCCCTAATAAAAACTCTATAGGCCAGCCATCCAGTCTTGGGATTTTTTCCTTTTGGAACCAGTATAATACTTCCTTGATCTGTTCTTTGAATATCTCTTCCATGAGGTTTCTATTGTCTTCTTCATTTACAAATCTTGGGAAGAAACCAACCATTCTGAAAATTTCTGCAACAATAGTCTGATTATACGCCTTAAATAGAGTTTGGAAGTGCCTCTTTCCAGGTTGTTCTAACACATCGAAGGAAGATATAGATCTTTCTACATCATATTTTAGGCTCCAAATGGTATTTTATAGTTTTATACCCTTCGCATAGGCTTGGAAAAAAAATTGTTATCATCCCCACTTTCCATCCAAATAGCTCATCTCTTTTGATGCACAAATTATTCTTGGTCCTCCAAAAGTTGTCTTCTCTTTTTTTCCAACTGTAATAAAGCCTCTCTTGTTTCAGGGGAAGCATAAACTCATCTTCCGACTCATATATGGATTTGAGGTTTGATTGTGTGTTAGTTAAATGCTACTCATCTCATTGTCTCTTTAGGTGTCCCCAATTCACCGTAGCTCTCTTAAATGTTTTTATATTAGTATTGAAATGAAAAGTAGTTTCCTCTTCTAAACTAAAATCAAAAGGGCCCCAATGTTCCTTGACTAGAGTGAGGAATATTTCCTCCTTGAGCCAAGCCACGTTGAACTTGAAATGGAAAGATGATTTTTCATCCTTCCTGTGACTTCCAGAAAAATAGGAGAGTGGTATGATTCTCACCCATTTCCTACCCATTGTCTTAATTATAGAGGATTATCTAGGAGCCTGTGTACTGCAAAGAAATAATGAAGGCATTTCACAATTATGTCTGCCCCTACTCTTTTATTCCTCCAAGTAGGTTTTAATTTTACCAGGATTATATTTGTCAATCCTTTTTTAGCCAAAGAATGTATGAAGAAGTTAGACAAGGGTTATGGTATCACTTTGGATCCCCAGACTTCAGTAGCTCCTACAGAGAAGTTTAAATCCCCACATAAAATGAGGGCATTATTGTATATAAAGGATTTATTAAGAAGGTATTCCTAGTAATTTACTCGTTCAATATATGGCCCATAAATATTTATCACTAAGAATTTCATTCCTAGGTGAGTCAAGAATATTTCTTCCCTTAATCTAGACTCAAAGCCCCAAGTGTTGAGTGCTTTGACAGTTCTGGAATTCCACCCGATTGCAAAATACCCAGATTGACCTCTGGCATCCATATCTATGAAATTATGATGATGAAATAGTTTATAGTAACTACTTCCATAACTTTCCCCAAGGTTTCCTATAGAACAATGATTTCAGTTTGGTTGGACTCCACCAACCCTTTAAGGGACGATTTTTTGGAAGGGCTCACCACACCCCTGTAGTTAAAAGATAGAATTCTCATGAGGTAACCCCTCTCTAGGTTGATGATTCTCTAAGTTCCCCCATGATCGATAATTTTTTTCTAGTTGCCACGTCCACAATAGCCCTTTCCTAGAATTTTTAGAGATGAACTTTTCTCTCTCTTCATTTCTGCCTATGATAGGTAAATGGTTTTTAAATAGCCCCTATGTTTGTTTGGTTGAAGCTATTGAGGTAGGGATTTCTCTATTCCTAAGATGGTAGGTTACCACCTCTTCTTCCTAGTTCATCAAAGACTCAGGCTCTTCTATGATCTTCACAAATGAAAAGAGGGGTTTTTTGGGAACAAGGGAGCATTGAGCCAGAGATGTTTCCTTCCCATGATGAAAAGATGAGAATGATACCCTATAAGAGAAATCCCTTTTTTTAAGGACACCGTCCAATCCTTTCCCAAAAGTGACAAAGAGTTTATCAAATAATTGATGGTGTGGGGGAATAGGGAGCATACATAGATTGGGAATGGACCTTTGAGTCGCATCCATGGATCGTGATATATCCTGAGATGAGTGCCCATGATCATTGGTCGGTAATTGAGGAAATTTATCCAGAATATGAAGAGTTGTCTCAGCTTCAACTTCACTTGCTTCATGCCCCAAATCCAATAAGCTCAATGGCTTCACCCTACTTTATTCTACAGAGGATTGATCTATTTACTCCTCCCTATGTGACATTGATCTCTTCCTTGTTGAGTTTTCTTGAGACCCTTCGGCCAGACTATGGAAAGGAAAATGACATTGATTTGAAATGTGTCCATATTGATGGCATATTTAGTAGTGAAAAGGGACTCCCTCATAATCCAATTTATCCATATAAGATCTGTTACCTGACACTATCTCCAATTCCTTTGCCAATAATTCTCTAATATCCAATGACACCAAAATCCCAACAACCATCATCTCACATAAATCTATAAAGGACATATCTGAACACATAAAAGTTCTCATAGCGTTCTGAAGCTCCATAAAACTTTCTCTAGTTCGTAATTCAATAGGAAGACCATGAATATGTACCCAAATTGGGGCCACATATATTCATTCCTTTCTTGCATAAAAGAGAGTATTCCATATTTTGAGGATTATTGGAGTGGATTGCATGCTCTAAGTGCATCTAATAAACCATTTTTTCTGTGCAACATTTCCAAATTTAATGAAAAACCACCCTCAAGCTAGTTTTTGTACTCTGGTAGGTTTTCGAAGGGATTTGGACCAGGAATTTTCAACCCATTCCTTCATAATTTTAATGTCGAAAAGACAACCTTGATCTTTACCCACAACTATCATATTAATCATTTCTACAAACTGGGGTTATTTAATGTTGATCCCTAGTACCAGTTTGATAGACTTTCCTTTCAAATTTACACACTTGTTATTCATGCATCTCAGAGTAGTATGTTTGAGAGTATCTGAATTCTCTTCTACTACTAAGGGAGAGACACCCCCTTCCCTACATTCAAGATTATTCTCTAGTCCCACAGATGTTGTAGTCCTATCATATTGAATTGATGGGGCCAACCATGTATCTATAAACCATATCGATCCCAAAGAGCCTATGCCACCTGGTAATGTTATGAGAGGGATTTGTTCCTAACCTAAGGATGAATGAAACCCATGAAAAGAGCCACTTCTATTAGGAGATGCTGCCCAAAGTAAATCACCTCTATACTGGTCGTAGGATATTATTAGCCCTAGAAAACCTTGATCTAGAACACCTGGATCCTCTATTTGCATTGACTCAAACCCCTGGGACTTTCTAGCCAGATCGATGTGAAAGAATTCGAAGGATGGTTGACAAGAAAGTTCCTAGGTAAGTTGGGTTGGGGGGTTCCAAGGATGAAAACTCATGCTCCAAACCGAAAACCAAATACAAGCCCAATGGAAGCACATGAGAAGAGAAAAATCATTGCATCCAATTGAAGCTATCTTAAGGAGAGTCTCCAAGGGAAGATGGACCCCCAATCTCCATCCGCCTTCTAGCCCTAGGCACGAAAGAAAACCTATCGGAAGGAGTAACAGACAAAATGACAACTATTGTTACTGATATATCCTCCCCATCCATCAGGTATAGGAAATAATCTACAATATCCTACTTTGTTGCCATAAGCGGTGCCTCATTGTCTCCATCCATCCTAACCATTTTCGGGAGGAAAATTCATGTTACTTGGAACCATAGTTTCCTTTCTCATTGAGGGTTTTATGGATCCAAAATAGGGTTTCCGCAGAGCCCATTTCCCATCAATTATCAATTTCTGATCCATGTATTAATATTGTGTTGCATGTGAAATTGTGTTATTTAATGTAGGTAGTCATATATATATATATATATATATATATATATATATATATATATATATGAAGAGTTGTCTCAGCTTCAACTTCACTTGCTTCATGCCCCAAATCTAGTAAGCTTGATGGCTACGCCCTACTCTATTCTATAGAGGATTGATTTATTTCCTCCTCCCTATGCAACACCGATATCTTCCTTGTAGAGTGTTCTTGCGACCCTTCAACCTGACCATGGAAAGGAAAATGACATTGATTTGAAATGTGTCCATATTGATGGCACCTTTAGCAAGAAAAAGGGACTCCGTGATAATCCAATTTCTGCATATAAGATATGTTACTTGACACTAGATCCAATTCCTCTACCAATCCTTCTCTAATATCCAATGACACCAAAATCCTGGAAACCATCAACTCACTTGAATCTATAAAGGACATATCTCAATCTATAAAAGTTCCCATAGTGTTCCCAGGCTCCATAAAAATTTCTATGGTCCAGAATTCAATAGGAAGACCATGAATATGCACCCAAATCAGGGCCACATCTATTCATTCCTTGCTTGCATAAAAGAGAGGCGTCCATATTTTGAGGATGATTGGAGTGGAGTGTATGCTCCATGTGCATTTAAGAACCCACTCTGCATGTACATCAATGCCAAATTTAATGAAAAACCATTCTCAAGCTAGTGTTTGTAATGTGGGAGGTTGTCGAAGGGTTTTGGACCAGGACTTGTCAACCCATTCCATCATAATTTTAATGATGAAATGACAACCTTGAGCCTTACCCACAACTGTTGTATCCGTCATTTCTTCAACCTCGGGTTCTTCCTCCATCTCCGAGTAGCATGTTTGAGAGTGTCTGACATCTCTTCTACTGCCACGGCAGAGCCACCCCCTTCCCTACCTTTAGGCATGTTCTCTGTTCATGCACATATCACAGTCCTATAAGATTGAATCGATGGGGCCAACCATGTATCTATAAACCCTTTCAATCCCAAAGAGCCTATGCCACTTGGTAATGTTATGAGAGATAGTTTTTCCTGGCCTGAGGATGAACGAAACCCATTAAAAGAGCATGCCGCCCAAAGTAAATCACTTCTAGGAGGCTGGTATTAGCCCTAGAAAACCTATATATGGAACACCTAGACCCTCTATGTTTACCGACGCAAACCCCTGGGGACTTTCTAGCCAGATCGATGCGAAAGGAACTGGAGGACAGTCGACAAGAATCTTCCTAGGTAAGTTGGGTGGGGGGGGGTTCCATGGATGAAAACTCATGCTCTAAACCAAAAACTAAACCCGAACCCAATGGAAGCACATGAGAAGAGAAACCGCATTGCATCCGATTGAAACTAGATTAAAGAGAGTCTCCAAGGGAAGATGGACCCCCAACCTCCATCCACCTTTCGGCCCCAGGCACGACGAAAAACCTCTCGGAAGGAGTAACCGAAAAACTGACAACTGGTGTCACCCATATCTCCTTCCCATCCATTAGGTCTAGGGAATAATCCACAATATCCTACATTGTTGCCATAAACGGTGCCTCATTGGTGCCTCATTGTCTGCATCCATCTTATCCTTTGTCGGGAGGAAAATTATTGTTACTCGGAACCACAGTTTCCTTGCTCGTTAAGGGTTTTCTGGATCCAAAATAGGGTTTCCGCATAGCTCATTTCCCATCAGTTATCAATTTGTCATTCAAGTAGTAATATTATGTTGTATGTGAAATTGTGATCTTTAATGCAGGCAGTCATATATATATAAAGTTAATGTAATTTTTTTTACTTATGTTGAATAAAGATATATTTTATTTATGGTTATTTTATTATTATTTTAAAGGTTACGTGGCAATTTCATGTTAAGCATGAAATAATATATATATATAGACTATGATGGTTAAAGTTCACTAATTGAATCTTAAGAAAAGTAAGAGATTATTTACATTTCTTTAAAATGTTGTTTCAATGTTTGAAAAGGATTAAGAGAAGCTTTCCAAGATGAGAAAAGTTTTGATGAGGATTAGGAAGGTCGGTATTGTGACAAATATTTTGATATAAAAATAGTTTACTTAATGTGGATATTGAAATATTTTGTTTATTGATAACATTGAAATGAGTTTTTAGTTATTATTATTTTTTTAAATGTCATGTGTCAACTTCATATTGTTTATGGAAGGATTTACACATCTCCCTCATAATGTGTGCCTCACTTCACTCTCTTTAACATAATATATGTGTCATGTTGTGCATGATTTATAAAAAACAATAGTGTTTTATCATACAAATTCTAATTTAAGTGATTCATCATCTATCAAGAACTTATAAGGATATAATCTCTTGAGATGTAAATTCTTTTATCATTTATAATAGATTTAGGAACACATGAAGTGATAGATAATAATATTTCTAAATTAGGGATGATTTTAAGGATGAAAATTAATATTAAAATGTAGAAACATGGGTTAATCTTACTAGTCCTTAATATGCAAAATGTAAAATATTTGATGATAATTTTGTAAAAAATTCAAATTTCTAAAATTTTTATATAGTTTCTATATAATTTTTAATATTTTTAAAGTAAAATAATTTTATTGTGTGAAATTTAAATGAACTGTTTATAAAAAAAAATGGAAATTAACAAGTTTTCTATGTAAATATCATATTTTCAATATTTTTATTCTTATATAAATGTGAATGTCTCCTTTCATCTTTTTTATATAACTTTTTGTATTAAACACATATGTTCATTCTCTTTTATATATTCATATCTCTCATAAGTTAACTATCGTCCTTATAAAAAAATATGTTATTTTATATTTATATTTAAATAATATATAATATCATTTATTTAATTAAATACCTTGATACTCTCGATATAAAAATATCTCGATATAAAAATAGCATAAGGTGAACAACACATATCCAATATTTTCTTTTTATATGAGAAATGATGGCCATTGAAGAAAAATAAGACTGTATCCCATGAAATGATATTAAAATCATTAGTGTGTTTATATCAAAAGTTACCAATATTTAGTGGTGTTTTTTAATTGTTTTAGGTTTTTTTTTTTCATCAGAATTTAGTGATATAAATTTGCAAGTTTTTTAAATTAGATTTTTGAATGTATAAATAGATTTAACATAGTGAAAAAAATTTGAAGCACTTAAATTATATAGAATTAATCACGTAAATATGTATATTCAATAATTTCTTGTAAGAAAATATCACCTACAAATCCCCCCCAAAAATAAAAACTTAAAACAATTAGACTAAGCAATAAAATTCAACTTAAGATTATTTTTATGGAAATAAAGACTACATTGAATATCAAAATACAAAAATAACAGATATATTGAACAAGGCTATGTTATTTTAAATTATTCAAAATAGAAATAAAAGGTTGAGAAACTTAGATTTAACTAATTATCATGTATAAAACTTAAAAAAAAAAAAGCCTTTATTCGACAATATACTTTAATTTATTCAAAATATAAATAGTAGGAGATATACATTTAAATTTTACTATTTTATTGTTGGATATGTTATTTCTAATTTATTCAAAGTAGAATGCTATGTTAAAACTTAAAAAAAATCCTTTATTTTACAATATACTTTAAAATTCAAAATATAAATAGTGGGGAGAGATAAATTTAAATTTAACTGATTTCATTGTTGGATATGTTATTTTTAATTTGAATATGTTATTTCTAATTTATTCAAAGTACAATGCTAGGTTATTTCGAATTTATTCAAAGTACAAAGGGAGAAAAATTTAGATTTAATTGGTTTGATTATCAATGTAAAAAAACTAGGTACTCAGCTTGATGCAATACAATGAAATAGAATATAGCATATAGGTTGCACGTTATGTTAGGTTGCCTTAATATAATATTAGTAGAGACTTGTGTATTCTAATCGGAGAAATGCATCTTCTTAGAGGAGAAGACAAGGGCCATCCATTCTACTACTAAGTTGTTTTATCTTTAAAATAAATATATTTTGTTTTCACGGTTTTATTTTAGTTTAAAGAAATTGATTTAAATGCATTAAATCAAGCATTAGAAGCTGTGTAGTAAATATTTAGTCCAAGGATAGAGTAAGCAAGCATTAGAAGCTGTGTAGTAAATATTTAGTCCAAGGATAGAGTAAGCAAGCATTAGAAGCTGTGTAGTAAACCTATAACAAGACTGAAAATTTTCAGTTATTAAAGCATGTGAAAATGAAAAGAACTAGATAAATCGTAATTTTTTTTAGGTAGTTTCACATTCATTGTTGTATCGTTTATGTCCACTTATGTCATAAGAAAAGATGAATATCAATAAAGTTAAGGTAAGATCCCATAGTCTATATGAAAAATTGGAAAATGTACTTTATGTAAAACATGATGCACTTAAGTGCATACTAAATATAAAATTTGAGAAAGAGAAATATTATTGTAGATGATTAGGGACCCATAGAATGCACATTTAATAGGATAGAGAAACATATATTCCAAATATTAGAGAATTTATGTACTATGAAAGGTGTTGATGCATGTAGCATCGAACATGTATTTCTACATAGGCTTGGTGTCTAGCATGTCGAAGTTGTCCAAATCCTTTTATATTGATAAATTTACTTTAATTAAATGAATTATTAAAGTAAAGTGTTTTTATTAGTAAGTTGAATTATTTAAGGAAAATGCTAAAAAGTAATTAACATGTAATATCAAGTGAAGTGAGAAGTAATCTTAATCGTTAATCATTTTAGAGATTAGAAATAGATTACAAGTCAATCTTATAAAATAAAAGCTAGGGTGAAGGAGGAAGACACATTGGCACATTGATCACACATTGATTAGAGAAGAGAAGGAATTTTTCTCATAGAGGATGGGATCACGAAGGAATATGATTCAAGGAGATCTCATATAGGTGGAGAAGGACTTCCATCTAGAGATCAGGTCAAGGAGAAAACAAAACAGAGGCAACCACATGTGGGTTTCAGTAGAGAGAAGCCACAAGAAAAGGTTGCGTCATACAAATATTTTCGTACAATATTTATGTACATGTACGTCGACGGTAGAGAAGACAAGAACATGTATGTTGGTGTGAAGTAGGGACAATCACATGCATATCTAAAAACAATCATATATATGTGTTGTACAGACGAACAAACTTTTTCAAGTTTGTTTGAAGTTGTATTTCTCTTAGTGGGTCATTATCCTTGTTACGGGACTTGTGATTTTAGCATAATAAAATCATTCTCACCATTTCTTTTCCCTTGGGGGTTTTTCTAGGGGTATCTACCCAAAAATATTGGTGTTTATGTGTTAATGATTTGGTTTCCAGTTTTTCCTCCACTAGATTTATTTGAGTTAAATATTTTAGTACAATATTTTGGTTTTGTGAGCTTCTAATCTAATTTGTAATAAGTAAATGACTAGTTAACAAGATACCTAGGCACTAGAAATAAAGGTTTTCAAAATGGTATCAGAGCTCATGCTCTGAAGGGAATTCATATCTCAGATCCATAGCAATTGATAGAAAATCTATCATATCTGTAGGAGATCTTAGTAGATCCATAACCAACAAACGAAATAAAAGGACATATTTAAGGGAAATAGTCATACTGAGGTAGAACTAGGGTTTTGCAGGTTTACAAAGTTGTACGTGAGGTTATAGAAGGGACATGCACGTAGATATGAAAGTCTTTTTGGGCACAGTCATGTAACCATGGGTTGTAGTAAGAAGATGCATGTACATACGTGGGATTCATTAAGGGAGGGTGCGTACATACGTGGGGGTTCAATTATGATAAACAAGTACACGTGTTTACACATTAGTACCAAGGCAATTTCTAGAAGCATGTTATTTCTAGGTTAGTTTATCGGGTCTTAAGAATGGAAACAACATTGTTGAGAGTTAAATAAATATTGGATGGAACATCCAACTTCCTATCATAGAAAGAAAGACTAACTTTGTTGTTGAAGGAGTATGACCTTTGGGAGTTAGTGCACAAGGAAGTTACTTCGATGACAGATCTGACAGCTTTAGAAGCTCACAAAAATAAAGAGATCAAAGTAGAGAGGGTCCTCGTGGATTCCATGAAGGATCATCTAATCCCTCACATATCCGAGAAGATGACCAAAGGTATGGTTAATGCCTTGGTAAGTGTAATAAAAATCAATAACATAAATATGAAGATGGTCTTAAGGAATTAACTCATATTGATAGATATGTCTAGATTTGATAATCTTATGGTAAGCTATCTCATGAGGATCACATGGGTGTGTGATCAAATTGAAACCATATGGGAGAAAATAGAGGATGTAGAGCTCATGAATGTGGCATTGAACGGTCTTCCCAAGTATTTGCAACCATTTTTCAAAGAGTTTTCACTCGGCAAAATATCCCAGATTGGAAGAAAATGTGGAATGACTACATCTAGGAAGATACTTGAGAGGAGTCTAAGAGCATAAATCAAGGAGGTGGTGAGGAGAACTTGTCTCTTGTTAGTAAAATGAAGAAGGGAAAAGGAAAGAGTTATAGAAAGAAAGGTATCAATGATAGAGGATCATCACATTGAGGGAAGAATAAGAACTTGAGTAAAATCGAGTACTTCTCATTCTTGGAAAGTTGGTTGTCATTGATGTCAACCCTAGAAGAAGAATCAACGCAATTCAAAGAAGCCCATAGAAGTGATGGGTTTATTTGAAGGAATAAGTAATGGATGTATTTGAATAATTATCCAAAGTGGTCCCCTTATTGCATATATTTAAGCATGTCCCTCATGGGAAGATGCTTTGAAGAAGTCTACAAGAATCCTAGAGGTGTGGTCATGAATCCTAAAGTTGTTTAAACAAAAAGAGGATGAAGGAAATTACAATTACATGCCAAAACCTCATATATGGATAATCCTTTTCATTCCATTTCCAATGGTAGGTGGTATGTCACATGGTTTCTCATGGTTGAAGAATTATTCCCTCTTAAAGTTGAAGCCCCGAATCTATGGATATGAAGTTAGAAGTCCACCCCAAAATTAATTCAAGGAGAAAATTAGTTGCAACTAAAAGTTACAGGTAGGCCATAAAGTTAAGTAAAGGATTTATTTAAAAATATATAAATACACATAAAGAACCCTCTCATTTGAACCAACGAACCAAACATTTGAGGTAGTAAAATATGAAGTAGTGAAAGAGTGCGAAGGAGAAGTATCTGAGCCGCAAGTGGGAGAAGGGTTTCTGAAAAACCATAGTTGATCAGACCCCCACGGGTCAAGTGAAAAATGTCCCATGAGACCCTATTGGTTATCTTTGTAGTGTCATGTGAGGCACCGCTAATTACCTAGTTTTTTCAAGCGAGGCAGAAGTAAATTTTGATGAAGATGTTATCTTGTTGATGCTAAAGTAGAGGATGGGTTTTCTAGTCTGTGATCATATGCACTAGGTTGTTACATGACTAAAGGTATGTTTTCTATGTGTTTTATCTTAGTGGTTATGGTATATGATAAGGCATATTATGGAGGTCTTTAGCACATGTCTAGAGGCATGGATTGGTGATATTTTAGCATATGGTTTGAGGTATAACTTGGATATATTGGTACCTGATTTGATATATGTCATGGATGTTTTGATACATGATTAAGGCACATATTGGATGATATGGTGCTTATTTGAGGTACATATTTTGGTGCATGGTTAAGACATATCATGAGGAGTTCAATATGGCATATGATTGAGGCATATCTTGGCACATGGTTTATGGATATTGCATATGATTGTTACATGGATGTTATGACACACATATTTTAGCTCATGGTTAGATATACATATTGGTGATGGTATTGATGTATGATTTATGTCAGTGCATCTGGTCCTGTTGATTATGAGGTATGAATATCAATGGAAGTAACAGTGACAATTTTTTGTTGATGTTGTATCAATGATAATGACAGTGACAGTGGTAGTGACAGTGATAGTGGAAGTGACAAGTTGAGTCTACATTTATATTTCAAGGTGGAAGGGTGGTGCAAGGTGGGAGATCAAATTCTCCTTTAGGTTGGAGCCTATAAATCAGGGGGTTGGAGCCTCCTTCTAGTTGAATCCATAGAATTTGGGAGTTGTAGCTTCCTTTAGGTTGGAACCTATAGATAGGGGGTTGGAGCCTCCTTCCAGTTGGTGCTAGATAATATTGGAAGTTGGTGCTTCATATGAGTGTAATATTTGATATATAAGAAAGCATTTTGTGGTTTTCTACCATTTGGGTCCACACGCAAAATTCTAGTGTACTATTTAAATGTAGTTATATGTTATGCATTGTTGAATGACATTATTCATGATATATTAAATGAAATCATAAGTGATAAATTGTTAATAAGTTAATGTTGTGATTTAAAATGGTAAAAAGTGTTGAATATGGATTCACCCCCACTCTCAATATTGGTTAATAATTCCAACTCTCATGTCATAAGAATGGAAATTATGCATCTCAGTGTCCATAGAATAAGATGGGTAAAGGCATAGAGAAAAACATTAGCAAAAATGCATACAACAACATTATCTAAGATGCAACATCATGATTTTGCAACAAATTTTGAGAAGGATTACTCATTGGTTTCTTTCCTTTCTACCAGCAAAACTATGAGGAGTGCTTGGTTCTTAGACAATGGTGCATCTCATCATATGAAAAAAGAATGAGATATATTTAGTAGTCTGATAGAGAGTGACTCAGATGTTCATGTGAAACTTGGTGATGATGCCAAGTATGCAGTGAAGGGAGAGGGAACAATTACATTCTAACTTGAGTCATGAGGTTCATTAGATGCACATGATGTTCTTTGCATAACAAGTTTGAAGAATAATTTCCTCTTAGTCTCAACTATGGAGGAAAGAGTTTTTTTTTTACGTTTCATAGAGGGTAGGTACTCATACGTCTGGAGAAAGCTAGCCCATATAGTGCAGTGGTTGTTGGAGTTAGAGAGGTCACTTTATACGGGTTGCAGGGAGTTGTGCCACAAGAGGTTGGGACACCTACACTACATGTATTTTCCAATTAGGAGGGTGGTTTTTATAGGTTTTTGAGAGTTCAATATTGAGCAGTGGGGAGTGTGCAGAGGGTGTGCACTTGCCAAGAATGCCAATGATGCTTTTCCTAGAAGCAAGAGTAGGTCCAAGGGGATCTTGGATCTTCTCCATTCATATGTGAGTGGTCCAATGTTAGTAAAATAATTACAAGGATAATCATACAATGTGATTCTTATTGATGATTTTTCCAAGAAAATATCGATCATATTTAGGAAGACCAAGGATGAGGTCTTCAATCGGTTCATATAGTTTAAATCTCAGGTAGAGAACCATACAAGTAATAAGATCAAGGTCTTGAGTTTGGATAATGGGGGAGAGTAGACCTCCAATGACTTGAAGGTTTTCTGCAAGGAGGTAGGGATCAAGAGGGATTTGATAGTCTTGTATAACCTTCAATATAATGGGGTTGCAGAAAGAAAGAATGAATCGATTGTTGGTTCTTCCAGGGCTATGATACATGACCATAAATTTCCTATGCTTCTTTGGGTAGAGGCATATAACATGGAAATACATGTGCAAAACAAGAGTCCTCACAATATATTGGGGGACAAGACTCCAGAGGAGGCATTCTCAAGAGTGAACCCAGAGATTGGTCATTTGAGGATCTTTGGTTGTCTAAATACATCCATGCGCATGTGGAGAGGAGGATAAATCTATAGCCTTCAATATAGAAGAGTATATTTTTGGGGTATAGTGAGACCTCAAAGTCTTACATGATCTTCATTCTAGTAGAAAGGAACACAGTTGTGAGCATAAATGTTAATTTTAAGGAGAACTTGGAATCTAGGAGATGCCAAGATTCATAAACACTGATAAAATATGACGAGTAGTAGGTTCTGAAGGATGAGAAATAATCAATAGTTCAGACGTTAAGTGGGGAGGAGGAGTTATCCCCTTCTATTATTTTCAGGAGACCCAACTGGATATTACATACATTGAAGGATGTTGGTGATGCTCCTAGGAGTTCAAGCAGAGAGTGTAGGCCTCCAAAGAAGTTTCCAAACTATATGCCACTTATGAGTAGCATTATTGATGTTGAGCCTTCCAGTTTTGAGGAAACAACATATCAATAGGTTTTGTGGGATGCCATGGTAGAGGAGTACACCTCTATTATGAGGAATGATGTTTGGGACATAATTTGGAGACTAGAGGGGAAGTCAATTATGATTTCCAAGTGTCTCTACAAGATCAATCATGTTGCATATGGTAGCATCGAGAAGTTCAAGGTGATTTTTATGGTTAGAGGTTTCTCCTAGAAAGATGGATTGGACTACAAGGAAACATTTGCTTCATTTGTTGGGTATGATTCTATTCAAGTTGTTATTTATATTGCTTCATTTATGAGGTGGAAGATACATCAAATGGATGTGAAAACATATTTCCTCAATGGGATCAGTGAGGAGGAAGTATTTATAGAGACACCTCAGGGATTTGAGGTACATGGGAGGTATTCTCATGTGCGTAGGATTCAGAAATCCTTGTATGGACTCAAAAAAGAAACCAAGGTGTGGTATTGCAATATTGATGGATACTTGCACAGTATGAGCTCTACCAAGAGTAACACGGATCCTAACTTATACTTCATACTTGTTGGAGAGGATCCTCTCATATTGGGTTTCTATGTAGATGATTTATTTCTCATAGGAGAAGAGGAGATTATTATAGAGTGAAAATAAGATTTAGCTAGTGATTTAGAGATGAATTACATTGTCTTGATGCATTATTTCATGGGGTTATAGGCATGGAAAGCATTGGGAGAGATATTCCTTGGGAAAGGGAAGTATGCAATAGATATCTTGAGGAGATTCAGGAAAGAGGAATCTTAACTGATGGCCACACCTATCATTACCAATCTAAAGAAGGTGGTGAATTCATATTCAAAGTTTGTGTATCCTAGGATATATAGGCAAGTGATAGGGTCCTTGATGTATTTGGTCAACACTAGCCAAGATATTTTTTTTGTTGTGAACACCTTGAGTCATTTCATGGTGGAGCTGAGGAAAGTGCATTATATCGTAGTGAAACATGTGATCAAGTACATGAAATGTAAAGTGGAGTATGGATTGAGGTATCTTGGAGGATATGGAGTGGACGTGTAGGGATATACATACTCAGATTGGGTGAGGAGTACAGTAGATATAAAGAGCACCTTAGGTTGTTGCTTCAACTTGGGATCAATAGTGATTACTTGGTTCAGTAAGAAGCAAAATTATGTAGCACTTAGTTCAACAGAGGTAGAGTATATGGAATAAATTATGGCTATTTGTGAAGCCATTTGGCTTCACAATTTTCTTACAGTTTTTATTTTATTAAGAGTTGGAGCCTACAGTGATATACTACGATAATCATAGTTGTATCAAACTCTTAGAGAATGTAGTATTCCATGATAGTTCTGAGCATATTGATATAAAATACCACTTCATCCAAGATATGATCCAAAAGGAAGCATTCAAGCTTCAGTATATTTCCACAGATGAGAAGGTTGCAGATATTTTGACCAAACCCTTAAAGAAAGGGAAGTTTGTGTTCTTCAGAGATAGACTTGGGGTTGGGTGGTGCAAAATACCTTCCTTACTAAGAGGGAGTATTGATGCATGTAGCATCAGACATGTATTTCCACATAGGATTGGTGTCTAGCATGTGAAATCCATCCAAATCCTTTTATCTTGGTAACTTTACTTTAATTAAAGGAATTATTAAAGTAAAGTGATTTTATTAGTAAGTTGATTTATTTAAGAAATTTTTTAAAAGTGATTAGCATTTAATATCAAGTGAGGTGAGAAGTAATATGAATTGTTAATCACTTAAGATATTATTAATAAATTATAACTCAATATTATAAAAGCAAGGAGAGTGTGAAGGAGAAAGACACACTAAAACATTGATCACACATTGATTAGAGAAGAGAAGGATTTTTTCTTAGAGAGGATTGGATATAGAAGGAATGTGATTCAAGGAGATATCATATAGGTGGAGAAGGACTTCCATATAGAGATCAAGTCAAAGAGAAAATGGAACATAGGTAGTCGTAGGTGGATTTTAGCAGGCTGAAGCCGCATGCAATAGTTGTGTCGTACAATATTTTTGGACATGTACACAGGCGCTAGTGGACACATGCATGTGTATGCGGGTGTGCAATAGGATTAG
Organism: Picea abies; assembly: GCA_900067695.1. Lineage (NCBI taxonomy): Eukaryota > Viridiplantae > Streptophyta > Pinopsida > Pinales > Pinaceae > Picea > Picea abies. The sequence continues at coordinate 18,969 of CBVK0100413661.1, forward strand.
TCACATACATCTCAAAAAATGTGCATATCTATGTTGTACTACAAAATAGACTTTGCTAGGTGTTATCACTGAAATTTTGTCCGCAAATGGTTACAAGAATCCAGCATCGTCAAATAGTTATGAGGTCACCATGGACCAAAATTACCACAAAATCATTTCTAAAGGGTCAAAAACAATACAAATAGTGACAAAATTAAAGTGCGCTATGACTACACAGGGCGCACGCACACATGCGCAAAATAGGAACACAGGAAAAGCGCACATGCGCTCGATGTGCGACTGTGGTCGCTAAAAGCCGTGCACACCTCATAACGATGCATTTATGATATTGGTCAGCCTCCCACCCACTTCTGGTTCAACTTCCAAGTTGATTTGACACTCAAATCTAGACTGGATCCGACTGGCTGGCTGGTCAAAGACTTAAAAATGCCCTAATTAGCCTCTTTTCACACTACAAG
>CBVK0100413662.1:0-19425 GCA_900067695.1 Picea abies
CTCTTCCGATCTCACTGTTTAATGTCTAATTTTTGACATAAACATGTTTTTAATATATCATTTAACGCATCATACATTGAGTACAAGAAATTTAATTCAAGCACACAATTAACGCTAGTGAAGTATAAGAAATCAAAGAACATATGATCAAGCATATGTGAAGAACATTCTCATGCATTCAAGCAAAAGCAATGCAAATGCAACATCGAAAAATAATACTAAAGCAATGAACAAGACAAGCTCGTAATCAAACGAGAACTAGACTCAAACTCATTGACAACACATTCAAATTTGGAGTAATTCAATTCAGAATCAGGATTCGTTGTAACTTTCAAATAGTTTTTATGTTGAGTTGAATTGAATTTGTCATAAGGTGCATTCTCGATTGATCCTGACACCCAAGAGTCTGTTGTCATTTTGAGTCGAAATTTGATAGGGTTGAGTGTTGAAACTCAAATCATTGTAAACATCAAGTTTTCGGGTGCATTTTCGGTAGTATCTGACACCCTCAATTTCTTGGAAGAAAGCAAGTAAGCGAGGGAGTACAAGCGAGCGTGAAGTTCAAGAAAGCGATTCAAGTGAGTGAGTTGCATATAATCCTTCTTCTTTCGAGTAAAATTATAATCAAGATCTACCTGCACAAGGATACCTCATTTAGTGTTTTTTAAATGGCTCGAAATCTAGAATTATTAGAGTTATTGAACACTCTAATAAACACCACTGAAGACAACACAATGATATTGAACAAAGCAACTCTTCAACTAGTGTTAACTTGTTTGAAAGTGATGCAAGATAAAGTTAAACTTCTTCAATCTCTATCCCAACTATTGAATGATGAGTTGATTGATCTCAAAAATAAACAACGAGTGAAGTGTTCTGAACTAGTTTTTGTTCAACACAACCCTCTCTATGATGATAATGATGATGATGATGATGTTTTTAATAAAAAAAAAGTGAAGGAACAACATAGTGATACAACTTCAAAATCAGTTTCAGACGAATTTCAATCTATTCATGAACCTACATTTCAAGAGTTTTCTTTTGAGTTTAGTGAAGAAAACCTTTCAATGTTGCAACAACATGCAGTAAATCCACTTCCATGAATTTCAAAGAAACAGATTCAGAATACTCTTTCCAAGCCCATCATTAGACCTTGGGAAGAAATCATCTACAACAAGAATAGAATAGGACTTGGATATGACAAGGACGTTACCTTTCATATTCTTGATTATTCCAGACCAATCAAGTTCCAAAGTGTTGGATTCCTTCAAGAAGATTAACTTTCACTTCTTCAAGTTTAGCATCATAATGCAACATGACAACATTGTAATCGAGTTGGTCACAAGGAGAATCAATGTTTTGATATCCAACCTTACCAGCATTGTGGAAAGCATAACCATTCTTCAGATAGATGTTCAACGCTGAAGAAACCTGCAAGATTGAAGATTCACTATGAGTGGATTGATCCTTGGCAATGGTCATCAACAACCAAGCGACTATATAAGTCTTACCGCAGAATCAAATCTCAAGTAAAGACCAATATTGTAGCAAATAGAATTTTGTGTACCTCACATACGTGGTCCCCTAATGGCGTAGCTTTCAAGCATGGCCCTCATGGGATGAGATAACATATGGTTTTTTCTGCATACCCACTTTGTGTTGTACTCAAATGGAACAAGTATGGTACTCTCTTGAGCATAAAAGGAGTGAGTACAATGATGTAACTCTTATGTACCTTAAGTGGTGGAGTTCAAAATTCTAGTGACGATGGTTCATGGAACCACTTGTGGTCTCTCCTTTCAGCTGACAAAGGGGGGAATTGATGATGGAATTGAAGATGATTTTCAGACAGAAATTTTTGACAACAACAAATATCAAGTATGCTAGATAGGCATCAAATTTTCCAAATGGGAAACTGCAGTCTATAGAGGACATACTTTAGAAGAATTACAGTTCAATAAGTTTAAGTTGAATCGTACATAATTGGGATGTTGATTTTGATTTTGAGATCAATGATGTGGACATTTGGTTCACATAGATGGTCATTCGACCTAGCAGAGGGCAAGAGGATCCTTCTGCATTGCATCTTGGCATTTGATTGAGTTTTCAGGAATTTTCAGGGATGTGTCAGACTAGAAGTTGATTCACTTCTCTTGGTTCACTCTCATTAGATTTGAGTTTACATTGAGTGAAAAAATTGCATGCATACTGGCTCACATGAATACATAGTGAGATTTTCTAGAGATGGCAGACTTTGGCAGGATTTTGGTTCAATGACTCGCAATTGAATCATACCCATAATACATTGGAATGTTTTTGGACACCTAAAAGTGTCAAGATTGGTTAGTGGTCCTCCAAAAACCATCAGTGACATGGTATCAATTGGTCAGTGGTTATCCCTAACCACAAATTCAGAGAGAACTTTCAGTGATACAATGATAGTAGAGTGGTGATATTACATGTTCACCAATTAACATAAGACATGAGATTCTTCTAGCTCAAATACTTGGAGAAATGATTTAATTGTAAAGCAATCAGGGAATGTTCAGATATTGTACTTTTTCACTTCCATATCTCAACTCTTTTCCAATTCATTTCATATGAACCATTCAACATCCATATTGGTGGTTTTTCAGACAGTTCTTCATTGAGGCTCAGCAGAGGTGTTTCAATATGAAGACTTGGAATTGATACCAGTTTATTCTTTATTGTTGGTATTATTGATCAGACTTGTGATTGAGGGGGGTATTGTTAGCCCATTGGCTTACTTTAACCAATCACTAAGTATAGATTTCCACCTATATTTATATTATTCATTTAGGATATTAGTAAATATCCTCAAGCGATGACTAATGATTTAGTTAAGATTGTCTAGCCTAGTCATCATGCATGATTTTAGGATCTAGAGAAAATATCTTTATGAGGTGGCATCACCCATTGTACTATAAATATGTAACATTGGAGTGAATACATTAGAGTGTTGGTGAGTATTCCTTTTCCACCATCTTGTTGTTCTTATGCTTGTTTTATCAATTGGTATAAGAGCTTCTTTGTTTTATCAATTGGTATCAGAACTTATTTGTTTTATCAAAAGGTCTCTCAGTTTAATCACACTTGACCATATTGAATATCTACAAGTGACTAAGGTAAACAAAGGATATCTAACCTGAATTTCATAGGGAAGGTGAAGTAAAGAAGGCCAAAATTCAAGGGAGGATAAATTCTTTTCATGATGCTTTCTAAGGTATGTTATTTACAGGTCATCTCACCATTTTTGCAATAATTTTTTTTATAGAATGATTCAGACCATGAAATTGGGACGTTGTTCAGGAAACATATCCAAGTAGATGTGATAAAAATTTCATCATGTGGGTTGTTGTATTTATTGAGTTACACTCCGTGGAAAATAGGGTTTGTGGCTAGTCCTGAAACTAGTTTAAAACAGGTGTTTCGGGTAAAAATGTCATAAATTCTTCATACAGATCCAAATTCAGTAAGACCAAATGTATTGGTTATATTATAGTCTATAGTATGTTATGTACAATTTTCATATCTATACAGAAAATATTTCGTGTGGGGCATTCTCTACAAGTTTGATCTCTAGAATAAGCCAGAATTCAACAAGGTATGTCATTTTTTCTATAACTCCTTTTCTGAGAGGTTTCAAGTAGTGTAATCTGGAAGAATTGCATAAACGAAAATGAAGAACATTTTGTACCATTTTCATATCTTTATTCATTACAGGTACATAGTTATGATTATTGCAAGTTAGGGTTGTTGACTAATCCAAAACTAGTCCTCTGAGACTAAAGTAAAATTTGATGAAAATGATAGTCTCTTGTTGAGGAAGGTTTGCAGGTATGTGATCATATACACTAGGTGTGTGACAGAGTTAAAAATCATATTTGGATGATGAAATTGATGAGGGATTTTGGTTGAGGTATGTTATAGATAGAGATTTTATAACAGTGAGGTTGTGGCACATGGTTTGATGTAATGGTTTATGGTATTCGGTTTATGGATAGAGTGATGAATTGTTAGATAAATTTTGATTTTTATATTGGTATATGCATTTGGTATATGGTTGAGGTACATGTTGGGTACATGGTTGACACAAGTAGTTGATGAGTTGGCACATACATGAGGTGTATAGTTGATGATGTTGGTACATCCTGATGAGTCATAGTTTATGTGTATTTGATGCATGATTGGTACATATTTGGTGCATGTTTGATGCACTCATTGAGGGTACAGGTTGAGGTACAGGTTGGTTCATGATTGATGCACTTTTTTATGGTACAGGATGATTACAAGTTTAGGTTCAGGTTGGTGCACGGTTGATGCACTTGTTTATGGTACAAGTTGATTATAGGTTGTTTGGTACAGGTTGGTGCATGGTTGATGTACTTGTTTATGGTACAGGTTTATTACAGGTTTATTGGTATAGGTTTACAATAGTATATCTAATAGTGATAGTGTGAAAATGGTTCCATCATTCTACTTTTATTTCAGGGTGGTTGGATGAGGCAAGGACAGGTCGTTGTAGCCACCTTCCGGTTGTAGCCAACGAACATAGGGGGTTGGAGCCTCCTTCTAGTTGTATCCAGAGAATTTGGGAGTTGGAGATTCCTTCAAGTTATAGCGTGAGAAACTAGGGGGTTGGAGCCTCCTTCTAGTTGTAGACAGAGAAATGGGGAGTTGGAGCTTCCCTCAGGTTGTATCCTAAGAAACTAGGGGGTTGGAGCCTCCTTCAAGTTGTAGCTAGAAAACAAAGGAAGTTGGTGCTTCCAATTAATGTAATTCTTAAAGACATATAAGAAAAAGAATTTTGTGGTTTTCTCCCTCTTTGGGCTTCCATGTAAAACAATGGTGTACTGTGTATGTGTATGATTGATCATTTGTTCATTGTTTATTTACTCTACAATTACTGGATGATAATGCTACATCGATATAACACTTGCATTTTATGGTGAGAAAGGATTAAATTGATCTATTACTAATTCCCCCCCCCCCCCTCTCAGTAATCCAACAATCATGCCTTTGAAGTACCCTCTCCTATGCTTTTACCCATTTCCTTGGTATTTTGATGAATAAAGATGAGTAATGAAAGGGTGAGTTATTTATTTTATAAGTGTTGGGTGCATTAAATGTGTGATACAATGTCAGGAGGGATTGACGAAGTTGGTGAAATTTCCTCTAATATGCATCAGAGGAATTTGTGGGAAAGTCCTCGGTGCATATCGAAGGACTTGGTACGAAGGTTGTAAATTCTCATCGGAGAAGAAGGAAACAACTCCTTCAGTTTGACCGAAGGAGTTTATATGAACTCCTTCTTTCAAAATAGAGGAGTTAATATGAATTTGTGCAATGGAAAAGAACCTTCGAAGGGAAATGCATGAAGTTCGTCAATAATTATTGGAGATTCTAGAAGAAACTTCCCTGATGTACGTCAGAGGAATTTTTGGTAACTCCTCTGATGTGCATCAGAGGAGTTTGTGCAAACTTTACCAAAAATACAAAGCTTAAATCTTAAGGCATCTCAGGTAACTAAAAAAAATTCTAAGTGATAAGCCATAATCATAATCTTGATTAAATCCAGAAGAGATAACTTGCTTAAAGTGGGAGGTGTCTTGTTGAAACTCAAGCCAAGAGACTTTCAAAGGAAAACAAAAGGGGGGGATCATCTTTCTTGGAGGGGGATTTGCAAGCAATTTTCAAGAAAATGGAGGGTTGTTGAGGCCTGGCACAAAAAATGGTGATACACTGGGAGAAGCTATGAATATATGTAATATGGCATCTAGAACTACACCTTTTTTGGAAAGGGAGTATTGGAATGCATGACCCAAAAGAGAAAGAACAAGTCCCATAGATTTACAATACATATTTTGAAAAGGAAAAGTGTGCATGTTACCAAGAGGGAGTTAGGACCATTCTTCAAAGCTATCAACACATACTCCTTCACATGAAAGCAAATTTGGGATGGGATTAGGAGTACTACAAGAAACGAGACATCAGGAATGCTAAAAATACACGTTGTTGTGCATTTATTTGGTTTTGCTCCACTGCCAGTGAGCATCCATATCCCCAATAAAGTCACCCCAATGTCACAATCCTTGCTCCACTAATAGTGAGCATCCATAGCCCCAACATATATACTTGCATGTCCCACATGATCTGGAATGGATTTGCTTAAGCCTTTACCTTTTGAAATGTAATTATCTTATGCTTAGAGAAAGGTGGATGAGGGGATTTCAGTCTTCCTTTAGAGGCACTAGGGATGACACCTGTGATGATGAGATTTTCCAACATGAATATAGATGAGCAAACTCCCTAAGTAATGTTTTTTGGAGTACTAAAAATGTCTCTTACTAAACCATTTCTTATTAGTCCAAACAATAATAAAATATGTTCTTAGGCTGAGTCCTTGGTTCCTCACTTTGTCACATTTTAAATATACAATTCCCGTGTATTGATGCACTATGTTCTACTACATCTGACTTGAAGTGATGCTCAAAAAAGCTACACAGTAAGGAATGGGGTTAAGTTTGGAAGCTAGGTCACATAGTTCTTAGGATATTGTCACCAAATGTGTTACACTTTTAGAGGCATATCCGGGACCATGATGATCAAGAATTTGATTATTTCAAAGTGACATTTCTCGAGAGGGAAAAATAAAAGGCTGAAAATCAAACAAATCACAAAACACTGAATCTATGTAAAGTAAACAAAAAATCACAATAAAACTGGGTGGAAAATTTAAAATATATATATATATATATACAAGGAGGGGGCTGCCAAAAACAATAGCTAATGTAATGTTTCAAGATTTGTCCATTAAAAGGGAGGAGGTCAATGTCCCCTTCAAGATTTTGTAACTGGTAAGTTTCTTGGTCAATTTTTTCTTTGATCGTGTAAGGTCCAAGCCACAGTTCTTGGAATTTTGAATGTTTTCCTTTATCCTCGTGTGGTTTTCCCCATTTGAGGACCAAATCGCCAACTTAGAAATATTTCTCACCGGCATAATTTTTTTCAAACCAGTGCTTAATGGTCTATTGGTGAGCTTCAAACTTGGTTTTTTCCTTGACGTGATTTTCTTCTAGGTTAAGCAAAGTATCAATACATCATTGGATGATGGGACATTCTCTTCCATGAGATTGTTGGGTAAGTTGTAGGGAAGGAAGATAAATGTTTGAAGGTAAAATAGATTCTTTCCCATAGACAAGAAAATATAGAGAATTCCCTATAGAATCCTTAGGGGTGATACGATCATCCCAGAGGACATTGGGTAGGGTGTTATTCCAGTTTCTTTGGTGATTGACTATAGTTCACTTAAGGATTCAAATCAGGTTCTTGTTTGTGGATTCATCCAAGCCATTGCATTAAGGATAATAGCTAGTTGTGTATTTCAAATTGATTCTATTTTCCAAAGAAAACTTAGAAAATTTCGATGATGAAAATTATGTTGCATTATCAAACACAAGAGAGTTATGCATCCCAAACCTGGTGATAATGTGTTGCTCAAGGAAATTTATTACCATTTCATCACTCACTTTGGTTAATGGTATTTATTTAGTCCAATGCATGAAATAATCAGTAGTGGTTAGGATATATTGATGTTTCTTGGATGAATGTGGGTTGACCTCACCAATGATATCCAATCCCCATTGTTTGAAGGGTTCTTCAATATCGACAGGCTAGAGTGGAACAACAACCTTATACTCTTTTTAAGTAGATTTTTTGGAGGCTTCACAACTCTGTGAATATGTATGAGAATATTTAAATAGAATTGGCCAATAATATATGGCTCTCAATATATTATGAGTTGTTGTCTTGCCTAAAAAGTGACCTCTTGTTGGCCCATCATGCATGTCCTTGAGGAATTTATCAGCATCTGGTTTTTGGAGGCATCAAAGCAACACTCCATCATATTTTTTTCTGAACAAGACACCATGAACCAAATGATACTGTAGATATTTCAGTCTTAGCGCTCATTTTTGCTTAGCATGAAGGTGTTCTGGAGGCGTACCGTGTTGAAGATAATACTTGAGATCATTATAGTATGAGTCCTCAATAGTTAGAATGTAGGGAACCTATTGTGTGTACATAGTTGTCTCCTCTTGTCAGCCATATTCTTCTTGATTTTCAGCATCTGTGATTTTGGTTACTAGTTTACAGAGGCCTTGAACTTTGATGATGTTTTCTAGCTTAAATTCTTAGTTATATTTCTGTAGGGATGTCATCCAGTTGTCGCAATTCTCAAACAACTCTCTTTCTACAAAGAGGGATCTGACATCCGGATGAGGAACTATCACATTAGTGTGGTTTTTCAAAATATATGGTCTAAATTGTTTAATTTCTTTGTGGACAAAAAAATCTTGTTTATCCACTGATAGGTAATTCAGTTCAACACCCTGTAACCTTGTGCTCATGAAAGTGATGGGAAATTCATTCCCTTTCCCATATTTTTGAGTGAGTATGATGTGAGGGAATTATCTAATAAAAAAGTGTACAACAAAAAGTCCTTGGTGAAATCTAGACTTTGTAGGGACAATGCAGCTGCTAGAGCGGCTTGATGTTCTCAAAAGCCTCCTTTTCAATGGATTCCCATTTGAATTGTGCATCCATCTTTATCATTCATTGAAGGGGTTTCACAATTTCAACAAATTATGGAAAAAATATTCTACAAAATTGATTTTTCTATAAAAATACTATATAGACTTCTTGTTGTGTGGTGGTGTGACTTGCATTATAGATTTGGTTCATTTAGGATCTACTGAAATCTCATCCTTAGAAATGACATGTCCTATTAAAATACCTTATGAAATAGAAAAGATAGTTTTCTTAGGATTTAAAGAAATACCATACTTTCTACATCATTCAAATATCTATTTCAAATGTTTTGGGTGATCGACTCTCTTCTTTGAATAAACAATGACATTGTCAATATAGATCACCATGCTTTGATCGATTAGACCCTTAAAGGCGATGTCCATTACCCTTTGAAATGTAGCGCCAACATTAATTAAACCAAAGGGAATCCTATAGTATGCATATGTCCCCCACTTCATCCTGAAAGTGATCTTTAATCGATCGAGTTTTGCCACAAGAACCTGGTTATATCCTGAAAACCCGTCCAGTAAAGAGAACATATCAAACCCATAGATAAGTTGTAGGATTTGTTCCATGGGGGTAACTGGGTAGTTATTTTTTTCGGAATCTCAGTTTAGGTTTCAAAAATCTATCAATATCCTAATTTCTCTCGACTTCTTTATAATAGGTACCATATTCTACAACCAAGTTGAATGGTGCACCTTGAAAATGATTTAGGCATCTAATAGCTTCGTCAATTCCTTTTGGATGAGCAGTTTGAGAGTTGGGTGTATCTTCCTCAACTTTTGTTGGAGTGGTTTGACACCCTCTTTAATGGGAATCACATGTTGAATTATTTGGGTGTCATAATTCTTCATATCATGATAAGTCCATGCAACCACATCATGATATTTATTGAATAATTGTGTAAACATATGATTTTCCACCTATGAGAAGAAGGTGCCCAGGTTGATGTACTTGGGTTGTTCAGAGGTCCCTAAATTGACCAAAAAATTCATCATGGTTGAACTATTGGTCGTTTTATTTGTGGGCCTCCTGAAATTGGTCTGCAAGTCAAACAATTTTTCAAGTGACAACATTCTCTTTGGGATGGAATTTGTCTTAATTTTGCTTACTTCATCTGGATAGCTTTGAGGCTCTTGTTCATGAACTTCATCGTCTATTAGAAACTCTTAGAAGACATCCAAGTTGGTAAGGAAGTTGATGATTCGAGTATCGTTATTGAATACCCTCCAATTCATGATGTTATCTGATATGGAAGGCTTATACATTATTTCAATAGATAAACCATAATTAAAAGGTGTATATTTAGAAGTTGTATTTAATAACATTTCTGCAAGAACATGTTGACAACGAGGTATGGAATAAATATTAAAATCTCTTAAAGAATGAAGCTAATCCCATACCTATTGTTGGTAACCTCTCAAATGTGGAGACGGGGGATGAATGGTGTTTATTACCTGTCGTAGGATTATTTCTAAATCACCAAACACCCGTAGGAATTTTACCTTAAGGTCAATAGATTTCTACAAACCCTGGACTAAGGATTCATATTCCACGATGTTATTGTTGCATTCAAATTCCAATCGATGAGATATTAGTGTTTTACATTGGTGTGGATCAATGAGGATACGTATTGTTGTAAATCCATGTTGGGATTTAGAACCATAAAAAAAATAGTCCAAACGTCAGTATATACATGTGGATTAATAATACAATAACCTAATTCTTTTAATACTATACATGAATTATCGTCATTATGATCATATGGAAGGAGCTTCGACTGGGTGTATGTGTGTGTTTTAGATGTTTGTTCTTTATAACAACCATGGTCAGTCTCCAAGAAATAATTTCCCAAAACAGAGTGTGCAAAGATGATGGATTCGTTTTTAACTTCTAATTTAGTTACTTTATGTTTCATGTGAGCTTCATTGTTTACAAGAATTTGATTGGGTTTACCTTTGTTCAACAACCATAGGTGGGACCAATCTGTAGAAAAATAACCTTGGAGTTTGGAAGACCAATCTATGCTTAAGAAAAAACCATAGTAGTCAGGAAAGTCAACGACAACAATGTCAATCACCTGATGAGCACTTGGGTCTGAGGCTAATACAATCTGCACATATTTTGGTTCTCCTCTGACTTTTACATCATACCTATCCAATTGTATGGTTATTGTGGTAGTCAATTGTGGAACAAAATTTATCCTTTGACATATTAAATAGGGCATGATGTTGGAAGAAGCACCAGAATCTACCAAACAATTATGTACATTTAAATTAAATATTTCGTACATAAGTAGAAAAGGAGGAATCTAGGACCTCGAATAAGAACCTATGCTTGATACATTAATGGCGTCTTTGATTTCAACAATATGAATTGTTCTTGCTTTTGTAGCTTTGGGAATGTTGTCAATTTCAACTGTGGTTTTCTTCTAAGATTTGTTGGCATTGAAAGAATTAATAAGGAGATCATGTTGTTGTGGTAGTGTGCATATATCATATATGGAAATGTTGTGTTTAGTTTTCTTCATGTCTTCAGTAACATTATATTCTAAAGTGTGTGTTTTTGGTTTGTTTCTTGTTGTATTTTTCTATGGAATCTTATCTTTTTTGTTGGCTATTGGATTGTTGGGTTTAGCGTTGTTTGTTGTTGGGTTCGATGTACTTGGTTTATTGTTACTGGCTAAAATAATTGTGTTGGACTTTTCACTAGGAGTGGTTGGAGCTTCGGTTCTTGGTTTCGACTTTATGATATGAGGGGTGATTTTTATGAGAGGGATGTTGGTTGTTGGGGGAGAAGAGTTATTTGGGACAACGCCTTTATTGCATAGATTGTAGTCTCTAAGGGAAGCTTTTATAATAGGTTTATCCCCGACCAAAAATTCCTCAATCTGTTCGTCATCTAAATTGATACACCAATTCCATAGGGACATAGTAGACTCCTGAGGAGTCTCCTCGATAGTTTCATCACTTCTTGCTTCAGTGGTTTGTTCATCATTTAAAATTTGTTGCTCTAGAAATTGATTAATAACAGAGGTCATGGAGTTAACCCATTGGGGACATGTTCTCTCAGAATGATTATGTTGGTGATATGAGCAGAAGTTATCTCTTTCAATGTTAGGCTCCGACCCTAACCCCTCTTAGTTGGTAATTAGTTAGCATGATATATTTTCCATGTAATAAAGGTCAAAATTATTTAATAAGGCCTATTAAATAAATGTGAACAATTCAATGTAAGAAGACCTAATAGAATCTTTTGTTTCTAGAAATATCTTCCTCTAGAATGTTCTTTAAAAGATAGAATTAGAATAAATAAGAGTAGGAGGTATGAGAAGTCTTGTCTTGAGTACTATTGTAAAAGAGCTCTACTCATTTTGGAGGTTTCCCCCTCGAAGAGGCAAGTGAAAAGAGATTTCTTGGTGCTATCAATATTTTTTTCTTCTCTCTATTGAATGTTCCTGTTATTCTTGGGGTATATTTTGCTTGTGGTGTTATCTTTTTTAGGTTAAGCATATTACAAGTGGTATCAGAGCTCTTTCCTGGGCAGAAATTGTGGGTAAATTTTTTTCAAGGTAGATACATGTTCTGACATCTTTAAGCTATAGTGATTTGTTGTTAAGGGCATAAATCCACAATCGGGGAAGCATACACATAGGAAAAACAAGATGTTTTTAATATCGCATTGTTGGACACCCTTGTAATCCATGTTGGCACCCCTTCAAGTGGTAGTGCATTAGACAACACATGTATAAATATTGTCTTAGGTATCCTCAAACCTGTTGTAGATCAATCGATTAACTTCCTGACTGCTATAGTGCCACCAAGAATAGCACTTGAGAAGATACTCTCTAGTACCTGGGTAATCGGGTAGTACAACTAAGGGTATGATCTAGCCTCCTTAGTTAGTGTCATGAGATATTAGGTCAGGTACTATTGTTCAACCTTGCACATATATCAGAGAGATATAGCATAGGGAAAACCCTTGTTTGTAGGAACCCTAAAAACCCTAACCCTTGGGATGAAAACAGAACATAAAAGAAACCGACAAGATCTATTGTCATGCAACCTTGCCTCCTGCATTTTGGTTGGGAATTGACTACACATTTTTTATTGTTAATAATTTGGGCATTTTGACACAGCAAAAGTATTTAGATCAGAGTATAATTATGTAGGAGTAAAAAAAAGAGTATAGTGGTCCCACCGTCACCCTTATTTGGGACCTAAACCATTGGATTCCTCTCTTTGTCCTGATTGCAGTGGTACCTATCATTTTTAATCTTGTTTTTCTGTGGCCTCGACCCCCCTTCATGCAACCCTTATTTGGGACCTCTACCATTGGATTCCTCTCTTTGTCCTAATTGTGATGGTACCTATCATTTTTAAGCCTATTCTTTCAGTAGACCCGACCCCCCTTCCTGACACCCTTATTTTCCACATATCCCAATAGACTCCTCAACTTGTGTTGATCGTTAAGGTATCATTCTACCTAAGCCTACCCAATGGCACCTACCACCCATGCTTAGAACATGGAGGAGTTGAAAATGAAGGTAACCAAAATATCCGATGACATGGACCAGTGCATGAACTCCCTCAACCAAATCCTGAACTCCCTCACCCAACAATTCAACAACTTTGTCACACATATCAAGGGTAAGCACCCTGAGTCCCACTCTGAGGCCACTCATTCTTCCCATTATGAGAATTATCATATTTCCCACTCCCCTTAGGGTTCTCCAAATTCATGGAATAAGGTGCCCAAAGTCAAGATGCATAAATTTGATGGATCAGACCCGATCGGGTGGGTATCCCAAATGGAACACTACTTCTCCCTCCATGATATTCGGGATGATGAGACCAAAATCCATGTGGGGGTTCTGTACTTAGATTAAGAAAGATAGAAATGGTGGCAATGGCATAAGAAATTCTATCCAGGACAACCAAATTGGACCATGTTCACCAAAGCAATTTGCACCCATTTTGATAGGGAATCTCATTTTTTGGGACAACTCACCATGTTGAAACAAACATGCTCCATAGCATACTTCATCACCGCATTTGAACAATTTTCTATTAGAATGAAGGGCTTATTTAATGAGTTATATCTTGAATGTTTCCTCAATGACTTAAAGGACAGCATTCGGGCTCATGTTTGCATGCACCATCTTGTTACCTGACCACAAGCATGCAAATTAGAATTGGAGCTTGAGACCATTTTTCATGCCCAACCCCTTCGTTCTGCATTTCCCAACTTCCCTTGTCTAGGGGCTACCCCTAATTTGACCCAAACTTTGAAGGTCATAAAGATATCTCTTGTTGAAATGGTTGAATGTTGAAAGAAATGACTTTGTTATTATGGTGATAAAAAGTATTTTCGACACCATAAATGTCATGAACAAAAGTTCTTCCATATTGATGGGTCATCTTCCACCTCCTCTAAGGACAGACTATCATATGAGGCCCTAGACTCTTAGGACACCCAACCACTTTTCCCCATCTCATATCTAGTCGCACCTCTTGTGGAACCGAAGGAACCTATCATATCTATCCATGCCCTTGTGGGTATTTCTTCTCCACGGACATTAAAAATCAAGGGCTACATCAAACAAAGGTAAGTGGTGGTGTTGATTGATAACAATAGAACCCATAAATTTATTCATCACAGGGTCATTGAGGATGTCAATTTATTTGTTAGACCAGTTTCTAATTTTCAAATTCACATAGCTAATGGTGGTACAATGAAATGTGGGGGGCATTGTGAGAATGCCAAACTCCAAATGGGTGATTATAACCTTAAAACTCACATGTTTTCCATTTCCATGAGTGGTTGTGATATAGTGTTGGGTGTTTAATGGCTTCGCACCTTGGGACTAATTACCATGGATTATAAAGAGTTATATATGATATTTACTCAAGATTCTCACACCTATACCCTCCAAGGCCTACAAGTTGGCTCCCCATAAATTATTAGTTCTCACCGAATGGAGAAACTGCTGAAGAAATTCCACCATGGTTTGATTACTCAACTTAATGCCATCCAGGTACATGATCACTCATCTCAAGAAGTACATCTTGATCTGCAACTGGTCTTGGAAGAGCACCATAGGGTCTTTGAGACACCCATAGACTTACCCCCCTCCCGGGGTGAGCATGATCACAACATCCCTCTCATTTAAGGAAGTTATCCCCTCAATGTCCACCCCTACCGGTATCCATTTTCTCAAAAAAATGAAATAGAAAAAATAGTGCAGGAATGGTTGGAGGTCGATGTAATTCGCCCAAGTACCAGCCCATATTCATCCCTTGTTGTGATGGTCTAAAAAAAATAAGGTTCTTGGTGCATGTGTCCATATTTTCACACCCTTAATAAATTGACCATTAAGGATAGTTTTCCATTCTTATCATTGATGATTTGTTGGATGAACTCCATGGTGTCTGTTCCTTCACAAAATTAGATCTTCACTCAAGCTATCACTAGATTCATATGAATGAATAAAATACTCCAAAGAATTATTTCCGCACTCATGAGGGCCATTATGAATTCTTGGTAATTCCTTTTGGACTTTGCAATGCCCCATCTACCTTATAAAGTCTCATGAATAAAATCTTGAAGCCCTACCTTTGAAACTTTGTTCTAGTCTTCTTCAATGACATCATCATTTACAACCACACTTGGGATGCCTATCTACACCATGTGGACAAAGTACTCCAATTGTTACAGGACAATCAATTGTTTGTCAAAAATACCAAGGGCTATTTTGGGGTGAGTGAGGTCGAATACTTGGGACACATTGTGAGCAGTTAGGGGGTAAGAGTGGACCCCAAAAATATTCAAGCTATGAAGGATTGGTCGATACCCATGACCTTGAAACACCTTCAGGGTTTCCTAGGCCTTACAGGATATTACAGGAAATATTTCCACCATTATGGAAACATTTCTCGGCCATTGACAAACCTTCTTAAGAAAAATTCATTTCATTGGACACCTTCCACAAATAAGGCCTTCACAAATTTAAAGCAATCCATGTGCACTACCCCCGTCTTAGAAGCCCCTGATTTCAACAAAACTTATTTTGTGGAATATGATACTTCAGGAATTGGTATTGGCATAGATCTAACACAAGAAGGTAGACCTCTTGATTTCACTATCTAGGCTTTGAGTGGCTGCAATTTGGGAAGATATCCATATGAGAAGGAAATAATGGCCATACTCCATGTTGTGCACAATTGGCGACCACATTTATTGGGACACCATTTTCAGATCAAAACCAATCACCATAGTTTGAATTATTTCCTAGAGCAGAGGTTATCCTCCTCGGAACAAAACAAGTGGTTGACCAAAATGTTTGGTTATGATTATGAGATCATATATAAAACAGGTAAATAAAATGTAGTGGCAGATGCATTGTCAAGAAAATATGAGGACAAAGGGTCCCTCTTTGCCTTATCATTAAGATTTCCTACTTGTATTTAGGAAGTTCAACAATAATGGCTAACCCACCTAGCTATATCACAGATAATTCAGTGACTTCAGAAGGACCCTAACCCGCCCACCGGATATAGTTGGAAAGAAAATATACTTCAGTATAAGGAGTTCTTGGTTATGTCTCTAACTTCATCACTCAAGCCCAGGATCTTAAATGAGTTGCATTCATTTTCTATCACTGGTCACTTAGGATTCCAAATGAAATATTCTCGTGCTCACCTTTATTTGTTTTGGGAAGGTCCAAAGAAGGAAATCCTTACCTTCGTCACTGAATGTGATTTTTTCTAATGAAATAAAGGTGAAACTGTCAAGACCCAAGGATATCTACAATCGTTACCCATTCTAGCTTCTATTTGGATTGGCATCTACATGGAATTTATAGTGGGCCTTCAAAGTATGCGGGAAAAAAAATAGTCATCATGGTAGTGGTAGATCACCTCTCAAAGTATGTGCATTTTTGTTCCTTACCACACCATTTTACACCAGCTATGGTAGCGTAAGTTTTCATTGTTCATATTTTCAAACTGCATGGCATGCCAACATCCATTGTGTTTGATCATGACCCAACCTTTGCCAACACATTTTGGAAAGAATTGTTTAAATTATAGGGTATGCAATTGAATATGAGCACATAATACCACCCCCAGATAGATGGCCAAACAGAATTTGTCAATAAATGTCTGGAAACCTACTTGTGTTTTTTTTCTTCGACCAAACAACATCAGTGGGTGTAATGGTTACCATTGTCAGAATGGTGGTACAACACTTCCTATCATATAACCACCAAAATGAAACCATATGAAACAGTGCATGACCAACAACCACCTACAATAACTTCATATCTTCCAAGCACATAAAAGGTCCAGGATATTGATAAGTTCTTGCAAGGTAGTGAAACTAACCTCGTGAATTTGAAGGATAACCTCCACATGGAAAAAAACCATATGAAGAAATAGGCTGACCAACACTATTCCGAATGGGTTTTACAAGAAGGTGATCATGCGTTTCTCATAATCCAGCCTTACAAGAAAACCTTGCTCAAGTCCCATGGCCACCACATTTGAAACCCAAATTTTATAGCCCC
Organism: Picea abies; assembly: GCA_900067695.1. NCBI lineage: Eukaryota > Viridiplantae > Streptophyta > Pinopsida > Pinales > Pinaceae > Picea > Picea abies. The sequence continues at coordinate 17,180 of CBVK0100413662.1, forward strand.
TATCAGATTATCAAATGTATTCGTTCAATTGCCTACAAATTGGCACTTCCAGTTGCCTCCAAAATACATCCAGTATTCCATGTTTTTTGTTTGAAGAAAGTGGTGGGTCAAAATTCCAGGGTTCAAACCATCCTTCATGAATTAGTTGAAGAAGGATCCATTTGGATGCAACTAGAATCTACCCTCAATGTGCACGAGAATCACTTGCATGGAAAAACTATCAAAGAAATGTTGATCAAGTGGAAGCACACGTCTCCAAAGGATGCAACCTGGGAACCAACTGCCATACTACAACAGTTTTCACATCTTCGGCCTTGAGGATAAGGCTACTTTTGAAGGGGAGGGGGAATGTTAGGATCTGACCCTAAGCCCTCTTAATTGGTCATTATTTATCATGATATATTTTCAATTTAATAAAGGTCGACATTAGTTAATAAGGCCTATTAAATAAATGTGAACAAGTCAATGTAAGAAGACCTAATAGAATCTTTCGCTTCTAGAGAGATCTTCCTCTAGAATGTTCTTTATAAGATATAATTAGTTTAAATAAAAGTAGGAGGTATGAGAAATATTGTCTTGAGTATTATTGTAAGAGAGATTTTCTCATTTTGAAGGTTTCCCCTTGAAGAGGCAAGTGAAAAAATATTTCTTGGTGCTATCAATATTTTGTTTCTTCTCTCTATTGAATGATCATGTTATTCTTGAGGTATATTTTGCTTGTGGTCTTATCTCTTTCAAGTTAAGCATATTAATGCTAAAGGTATCTAGATTCAACATGAGTTATCGTGTTTTGGGTGGTTTAGGATGGTTGGCATTCCTCTTGGAGAATGGATGGAAAGATCTATTTTTTGAAGGTCCTCCTCCAACATTCTTCTTAAGATTGACAACTTCATTGGACAGTTTCTTAACGAAATTGACTATGTTGTTGATATCCTTTGGCTCCTTCTTAGGGGGTTTTTCCAATAACATAGGTTTCTTTCTAGTTGAATTGGTTTCTCCATAATATGGGTGGTTATCATAAGAGGACGATTCTTTCTCAACGGTCTCAGATTCTTCAAAATTATGATCCAATGTGTCCTTACCAACCTATTTAACAAACAATCCTATGGATGGGATCAAGGTTGAAGTGTAGTATTCATTGGCTAGGGACTGCAAGGGGGAACTTTAGGTGGTGAATTTTTTTAGGATCGTGATAAAACATTGATTTAAATCCTTCACCTTCTCCATTTTTTCCATTTCTATGGCCCCTAATTCTTTGTATAACGAAGTTGTTTGTTTCCTAAATTTCATAACAAAAAAAAAAAATTAAAATATTCTCAACTAGTTCTGGAGCTTGGTGGGAGATTAAAGTACCAGGTGGAATCTCTACCTGCAAATGAAATGCAAACTGTCATGGATATTCCATTGGAACAATTCATCACAATAGATCTAATAAAATATTGAAATCTTTACTATCAAGTTTATTTTCCTTTAGATCTCGAGAATATTTAGTTACTGATAAAATAGATAAAATGTAGAAAATAGGAAACAGTAAAACACATTCACACCATCCACAAATAAACACAAGATATGACCTTGGAAACCTAATACGAGAGAAAACCCAGCTATAAGGTGAGGCTACTCTACTCTCTTTTCTCTGGTAAATAAATGATGCAAGTACATAGAAAGAGGCACTATTTGTGGAGTAGCCTTTGAACTGTGGCCTATATGGATGCTAAAAAACATCTCCCCATATATCATGCTCATAGAATACCACTCTCATATGTTTTTCTCATCTATGTAATGTTGGTCACTATAATTGCTTAATTTAATTTTAAACAACCAAGTGAAACATAAATTATCAACCCAGGGAAGTCTTTTGTTTCAAAGATAGCCACACACTATATATGCTCAATTCCAAAAGCACTTAGTGTTGTAGTAAAGAAATTCACACTATTTATACTTGCTTGAATGAACTGAATCTCTGAATAAAATTACAGGAAAGTAATTCCCCTATTGCAATTCTTAAAATTCGATCTAAGAATCCTGGATTACATTAAAAATAACACTGCAATGGGAAAGAACAACTATTCTGCAATCAGAGAACAGGACCCTTACTCTCAAACAGAGACTCAGTATTAACACTCTTTCATGAAAACAGTAATGCAGAAACAATTAACTCTATCTAACAGAAAACAAAGCACTTAGTTCCTTTCTGTCTAAGCAGGAGCCTTGAGCCTTACTTCTGTTTTAGCACACTTGTGAGG
>CBVK0100413663.1:0-19425 GCA_900067695.1 Picea abies
ACATGATAACTTTAATACTTTTTATGGAATAAACTCATTTCACCCAAATTACTATAATTTATAATTTTTATGGTTTGACATGATAACTTTAATACTTTTTATGGAATAAACTCATTTCACCCAAATTACTATAATTTATAATTTTTATGGTTTGTTTGTCGATAACTTTGGATTATTCCACTCATTTCTCAAAATCCTTAAATCCGACCCGACATACTTTTAATTTTTCTTTTTTGTTTGTGGATAACTTTGGATTATTCCATTCAAATCCTTAAATCCGACCAGACATGATATTTCACCCAAAATGCTTTTAATTTTTGTTTGTTTGTCGATAACTTTGGATTTCTTGACATCTGAGTATGCCCGCAATTGCACAACGGGTGCAAATTGTTCTTATCAAACTATTCTCTGCCCCAATTGAAGCTGTCATTCACAGAATATTATTCAGAGTAATAGATTTAGTTTCTATGAATATAACTTTAAGATTTTGATATGCAGGAATATTATTGCGTGTATATAAAATTTGGTTATTTAAAATAATTTATTAGTAAAGATTTCAAATTTTTAGTCAATCAAATAGTTATAGGGCATACTCCAAACTTAAATAAATATACAAATATATTTCATTAAATATTATTTATTTTTAAAATATTTTATAAAGTTTTGTTTTAAATGTTTTAAGAATTTAAAATTAGATTTTTTAAATGATTCAAAATAATTTTTTTCCAATTTAAAAAAAAAAAACTTAAAAAATGTTTTAAATAACATCCTAAAACATGATTTTAATAATATAAAATTACAATTTAAACAACGATCTCACTTAGCTTCGTTCACACTACTATATTGTGAACTATAAATAATGTCATAAATAATGAAAGTTTTTTCCTAGAATTATATAGGTCTTTCTAGTCCTTCAAAATCAGAATTAGTAAAATCTCTATTAAAGAATCGAAGGTTCTTCTATTCTAGGAAATAAAGATGCAAGAAGAGGTTTAGTTTCTTCAAAGCAGAAAATTTTGGAAAAATTTTTGGAATGCAAGTCAAGGATTAGCGATCAGCTCTTGAGGTGCTTCGTGAGGATTATGTACGCTCTGGAACCCTGTCTTTTTCAATAAGTTAATAACTAGTCCATTCTTCAGTGGCTCTAGGTTAATCTCTCTCTCTCTCTCTCTCTCTCTCTCTCTCTCTCTCTTGTTGACTTGAGAGATCTTCTCTATGATCAATGTTTATGTGCCGAACAATCCTCATGAGAAACTCCAATGCTGCAACTCACTTCTAGACCTCCAAGCTATGAGTTCAATTTCTCACCTTATCATTGCAGAGGATATTAACACCACTCTCCATTCTAAAGGAAAAAGGGGAGGCAACTTGGTTCATGACCCCTCAAGGGAGCATCTTGAAGATTTGATCTCCTCCCTAGATTTATCTGACATAAAACCTAAGAAAAAAAGGTATACTTGGACTAATCAGAGGATGGGAAAAGGCCACGTAGCAACACATTTAGACACATTTCTGGTAAGCAATTCTTATCTTGAGAACAATATTTCTTGTTCTTCATCCATCCTTCCTTGGGGTGGCTCCAATCATAGGTCACTTTGCTTAGTTTTTACAGAACACTAGGAAGTGGGGCCAATTCCTTTTTGCTTCAACCCCCTTTGGGTGTATGACCCTTCTTTCTTGGATGTCATCTCTTCCTCATTGTCAGGCTGGATCATTGGTTCCCTTGTTCACATTTGGGAACAAAAGTTGAAAATAACCAAGCAAGCAATAAAGGATTGGGTCAAAAAGGTACATAAATCCCTGACACTCATAATAGAATCCCTCTTAAAAGAAGTTGAATCTTTCCAGGAAAAACCAAAAATTGCAACAATAACAAAAGAACTACTCCACGAGGAACAAAAATGCTTCCAAAAATACCACAGTGCTCTAAGAGTGGAAGAGGAGAATTGGAGATTGAAATCAAGAAGCTTATGGATCAAAGCATGTGAAAAGAATACAATTTTTTTTCATAGGCAGGCTAGAGCCCCTATTTGGAGAAACAATGTAAAAGAAATTATCAATGAGAATGGAGAGTTGGTTTCTTCCATTGTACAAATAAAGGAAGCATATTGTCAACATTTCAATAATTTTTGTTTAGAGCCACCCATCTCCCATCAAGACGATTTTGCTGAGTTGCTCGAGCACATCCCTCAAGTTATTTCTCAATAAGATAATAACTCGTTGTTAGAAGATATCTAAGAATCTGAAATTTACATTGCCATTGAACAAATGGAATCGAATAAAGCTCGGGGTCCTGATGGATTCTCATCACACTTTTATAAACTCTATTGTAACATTATAAAATTTGATCTAATTCACATGGTCAAATATGTTCAGATATTAGCACACATGAGAGGCAACACCAACTCATCATTTCTGGCTTGTCCCCAAAGAGGTAAATCCTTCATCCTTCAGTAGATTTAGACCCATTTCCCTTTGTAATGTATCTTACTTGAGATCATGTCCAAATTCATCGTCAACATAATCAAACCCCTCCTTCCCAATATTATCTCCCCCTCTCAAGGAGGTTTCCTAGAAAAATGTCAAATAATTGATAATATCAACCTTATTCAAGAAGTTATCCATTCAAGAAATACAAAAAAAGAAATGAATGATAATAAAACTAGACATGGCCAATGCCTTTGATAGAGTAAAACATAGATTCCTTATGGTTGTTATGGAATAATTTGGCTTTGATCCCTCCTTTCTTAAATGGGTAGCATCTTGCCTCTCCACTCCTTGGATTGCCCCTCTTGTCAATGACCGCCCCACTTCTTTTTTCAGAGCCTCCCGAGGTCTCTGATAGGGATACCCTCTCTCCCTTATTATTTACATCCTCATGGTAGAAGCTCTCAATAGAACCTTAGACTATGCAAGGAGACAAAGATCCATCCCTGGTATAATAACTATAAGAGGAACTAAAATGCTAAACCACTCCCAATTTGGAGATAACACCCTTCTAATTAGTGTTGCTTCTACCATCCCAACTTTAAGATTTAAAATAATTCTGGATCTATTTACAAACACCTCTGGAGGTCTGATAAATAATGCCAAAACTCACCTTTACACATGAAATGTCAGCTCCAACCTATCCAAAGCCATAGCTAGCATATTTAACTTCTTGTATGATGAGAAATGGAAGACATTTAAATACTTGGGAATTCCTATAAGCCTGAGACCTTGCCTTCAACCTTTTGACATCCCATCTTAGATAAATTTAAATCCAAATTTTCTCAATGAGGAGCTCATTGGTTAAACCCATCTAAAAGGATAATACTCATAAACATTTTTTCTAAATTCCCTCCCTCTCTCTAAATTCTCAATGATTCTAGCCCCTGCCTCCTTTTGCCATGCTTTTTCCAAGGAGCTTCATCATTTTCCTTGGCAAGTGGTAAAATCTAACTCCAAGCGTTTTCACCTTGTCAACTGGAATATTGTCCATGCCCCCAAAAATCATGGAGGCATCAGAATTCACGATCCTATTGTCATGAACAAAGCCTCAGGAGAAAAAATTATTTGGATATTGATCATTGGATGAAAATAATTGAGGAAATATATGCTAAATCAAAAATATTTCCTTGGTCCATATATGAGAAGCCTCGATAACCTCCCTCCTCCTTTGTCTTTCTACCAAATATGGCACTTTCTTAAAGCCTCCCTTCCCCTTCTTTCACAAAATCTCTCCTAGTTCCTCGGTAATGGAAGGAACATAAAATTTTGGCAGAACAATTTTATAGGGAAACCGCCTCTTGGGACTATTCAGCACCTCTGGCCACTGAAAAATTGGCTAGACTCGCAAAGAAAATTCACTGTCTATGACATCTCTTGCTGGGACAAAAAATTGGGAAGATGGAAAAATTGGAACTTTGGAAATTCCCCCCCTCATGTTCAACCTCTCTTATTGACTCTCCTCTAGAAACTAAAAGGTTGTGCTCCCCTTTCCAAAAACTCCAAAGACAATAGAGGGTGGGGAAAAATGGGATATCTTGTCAAGCAAGGATATCATCTTGAGTTTCAAAAACTGGGGCTACCCCCAAATTCCAATAAGCAGGGGAGCATCTGGAACCCTGGCATCCATTGAAAGGTAAGAGCTTTCAGTTGGACCCTCAAACATCATAGAGTGCTCACAGGTGAAAATCTGGTGAAAAGGGGAATTCAGGGCCCTTCTAGGTGTGTCCTATGTTTTGAGAATTGAGACATGTCTCTTCAACTCTTTTAGAATTTCCTTTTCACCAAGGATTAATGGAGGAATGTTCTCCATGAATTACTCTTTCACACACAATGGCCACCTTCAATAGACTCCATGCTATTTTGATGGACACAAGTGTACCATGGCTCTTTTGAATGAAATCCTATCTTTAAATGAATATGGTTTGTACTTCCTTTCTTTGTCTGTTGGAAAATTTGGTTGGCAAGGAACAAGGGAATCTTCCAAGATTTAAAATCCTCCCCGGAAATGGTGGCAACAAAAGATTTGGGCCTTCTCCTGAAGCATTTAAATTCAAGAGGGATACAATCATTGTAGCCTGATGCTTTGGACCAGTGGGAAAAACAATGGATGGAAAGGTTCCCTTTAAACACATTAGCTCCCACTAAATCTCACACTAGATCAACCTGGCAGTTTCAACTCACGACAACAAACTTCATCTAATGGATAAAAGACAAATATCACCATTCTCTCTATTTCAATGGTGCTTCAAAAGGAGACCCCAGGGTAGCAAGTGTGGGAGGGGTGCTCTATGACCCTAGAGGACAAATTGAGGACACATATTCCTATAATGTAAGTGTGGCCACCAACAATCAAACAAAATCTTAGGCCCTCCTATAAGGATTACTGTGGCCACCAACAATCAAACAAAATCTTAGGCCCTCCTATAAGGATTACTCATAGCTACATAAAAAATATAGAGATCCTATCAATAGTGGGTGATCTAAAATAAAAATTTGACATTTAATACATTCTTCCCTTCCTTTTGAAGCAAGATTGAGGTCAATATTCTCTCACATTCAAGGTCTCACTAAGGAATTTAGTCACGTCTTCTCGTGGCACATGAGGAGAGATCTCAATTCCCTCCCCAATGACCTAGCCAAGAAAGAAGTCTGAGGAGAAACTGGATCTTTAATTATAAATGGGAGAACATGTTTTAGCCCTATTCCTTATCCCCATTTATTTTCTCTTGTCATGTGCCCCTGGCCTTTGACTCTTAAAGGCCTTGTTCTTAGCCCCTTCTATTATGGCCATGTGGCCTCTCTTTTGGCCTACCACTAATATTTCCTCTCTGCTCTTAAGGCTCCCCTCCCTTGGTCTTATCTACCATCCCCTCTGTGCACTCCTTTCCTCATTCTCCCCCCCTCCTGCTCTCATCTCTTTCTCCCTCAAGATGACTCAGGCATTCAGTTACCCTGGTACACTGCTCCTCTTTCTCTATATGACCCTTTTCCCATGTGCTCATTGTGTTGTATTTGCTTGCACATTGTTTTTCTTGGAGTCGTATCCCACATTTCTGATATCATCCCCTTTCCTCCTTATGTCTCATGAACCACCTCTATTTTCTTGTATGCCACCTGCACTAAACCGTCTCTTCTACCCCATTTCTCTTATTTCATCACCCGTCCAAGTTTTAATTTGCACAGTGTATAATCTAGAGATGGATACTCCCGCCTATTCAAAATCTCTCAGCTAGATTCTCTCCCATGCTCTAGGTCGTCCTATCACAGATTGGGAAAGTACATGAAATCAACAAGGAGGAATGTATCACCCTCCAATTCTGGAAACAACCATCTATAAATTCACATGGGTCTTCTCCAATAAGAATTGGAAACTCTAGCATTCAGAAAGGTGGTGATTTCAAAACAACAAAGATCTCATTATGGCCAACAAATGTCAATGAACCAACTCTAGAGTTCTTCAACTCCAACAAGAATTATACAACATTCATTCGTTGGTAATCACAATCCAAAGTAGGTTTAGCACCCTCTCCTATAAAGTCCTATAAGTCTTGGAATTCAATGTCAATCAAAGACAAAGAGTTCTTCAACTCCAACAAGAATTATACAACATTCATTCGTTGGTAATCACAATCCAAAGTAGGTTTAGCACCCTCTCCTATAAAGTCCTATAAGTCTTGGAATTCAATGTCAATCAAAGACAATCGTTTCAAGCATTGAACGATGAGGTTGATGCCTTAAGAAGTCAGCTGGAGGAAATCCTCCTCCAACCAACATTTCAGGAAGTGCAAGAACATGTTTTTGTTGACACAGAATCTGCAAATTCCAGTCTCGAAGTCTCTCCTTTTCCAGACCTCAACATCATTGTCCAACAATTAGAGGATGGGGAAATGGAAGAAGTGGATGACCAGAACAAGTTTCCTCCCTAAAATTTAGTTTGCATCTACTTCAAATTTTGGTTGTGTCTAGGGGTTTTCTTTAGAATTCATATTAGAATTTTGTTGGAATGGAACAATTGTAAATATCATGATTATCAATGTAATACTCTAGCCCAACACAGTCTGGTTTCAATTTTTTAACTCCCCTACTCTAGGAACTTTATCTCACTGTGTAACTTGCTGACTCAGAGCAACCTTTTTATAATATAAATTTTCCAGTTTGGGTTAAAAAAAGGCTTATAATCAATGAAGGATTGTGCCTTCTTTCTTCTTATATTATTGAGATTCAATATAGATTACAAAATTGTCTAGGATTAAGGGTGTTAGGTGTGCAAGGAGGGGTCATGTCCTATCCCAAAAGCAATCATGAAATAGGTTTTGACATGTGGTTAGGAGAATCCTCCAATAATAAAAGTAAAGAGTTGGTATTGTATTGAGGATTAAATACTATCAAATAAAGGGGAATAAAAAAAATAATTATAATTAAACAGAAACCAAGTGATCACCCAAAATTTATGCTTATCCAGACTAATATATAAAGTTCAAGGGGTGGTGAGAAGTTATGTGCTTATAGAATACCAATATCTCATCACACTCATTCATCAACAGGGTTTTAAAATTGTGAAAAATAAAGTCAATATATTGTAGGTATTGTGTGTGTGTGGGGGGGGGGGGGGGGATGCAGGATTTCGAGGGGTTTCTAATTACTGTGAGGTATAAAAAGGGGCATCGAAAGGAAAACTAAAGAATTATGATTTAAAATTAACCCAAAAGGGAAACACAAGAATTTTGATTTGAATTAACCCAATCGCTGGGAGATAAGATGTAAAGTGAGATTACCAAATTCTAAGGAGAGTAAGCTCCCCAAATATCACTCTCTTCCTTTAGTGATTCCCCCAAATTAGATGGAAATTTAACCCACACACACCAATCGAACCCTCTGAAATTAGGGGCCTCAATAAGTAAAATAATATTACCTAAAAATGAGAAACATATAGGAGCTAGAAATACCAACCTCTCATAAAGGAGAAACATAGGGGAGCTAAAAAGACCAACCTCTCATAAATACATACATTTAAACTAAATATAGACTAGAGAACACCAAGACACCCACCGAAACCACATACCAGTATGCTCATTGCAACTAGACATCCTAAAATCCTCCTCCACATGAGCCTCACCTCTGCCATAGTCCCACTTTGATTGTACTAGAGAACTTGGTGACATTCAATAGCCATTGGATTGGTATAATTTTGAATAAGGTCCATATTAATAAATGTCCACAAATTGTCTTCCCCAAGGTTTGGATGCCTTTCTAACATTGAATGCTTCATATTGAAATCGATGCACATTAATACCCACTAAATCATAAATTTAGGGGATTGACCTATAATCACATGCCCCATTTATTTTAATATAAGATTCTAGGACTAAGCTCGGAAGTGAATTTATCCCAATAATATGCCTCCTCATTTAAGTCTCGTTTGATATGGAAGAAGGAGACTCTTTCGAAGAGAGTAAGTTCTCACTTGATTTTGAAAATGATTGTTTTTAATTTAGATCCATGAGAGTTGAACTATCTAATAATTGCTTTGATGACAAGCATTGAATCTCCAAAGATTGATAAGATCCTTGCACTTGCCTCCTTAGCTATAGAAATCCCACACCACAAGTCATATGTCTCTGATATATTATTTAAAACATTCCCTAAACCCAAATAATAATAACCTATTGAATTTCCTTTGGGATCGTGAAGACTCCCCTTGAACCTGCTGCCCCTAACTAGCGATTTGTCCTGAAGGTGCAACAAATTATGTTGTTATAAGGTGAAAAGGTTGAAATGTTTTATTTTTTAATTTGGTCAAGTAAAATAAAAACATTGTGATTTCCTGAATGTAGACACTATTGGATTCTTAGAAGTGGCCATAAGAAACCTATAAATCCTAGATGATAAGGTTTTAAAAACAGACTAGATTGCATAATTAATTAATTAGAAATTTGTTGATATGATGTTTATATTCGTTATTTTATCTCTGATATTAGTAGGCTCTTCAAAGTCTTGCTTTGATATTTCCCTCTATCTCTAAGAATTTATTTTTTGCTTGTTAGAAATTCTTGTAAAACTTATGCAAATTTGGTTTTTTCACATTTTCCAGAAATTACTTGCATGTGTTGTATTGCACTGAAAATTCTTTTAGTCAAGACACAATGTATCACACTCAAAGATTTTTTAGTTGCGACATATCACATTGCATAAAAAATTCTTTACATGTGATACATCTCACTTCCTCAAAACTTTCACTATCAAGATGTGTCACACTAAAATTTGTTGTGTTGCAACACACAACGTTCCAAACGCATATCACACACAAAGTGTTTTTCATTGTGATACACATGTCACACCAAATTTTCTTTTCAACATGATACACATGTCACACCTAACTTTGTTTTCCATATGATACACATGTGGTAAGGGTTTTTTATAGATTCACATCATTCTAATTTTTAAGGAGAGCACAAAAGGACAAGGTATTAAAGGGTGGAATAAAGGAAAACATTTCATGAGGAGTGTGCATAAGACACAAATTTAAAGGATTTAAGTTTCACTTCATGCACAGGTTTGAAGAGTGCAACACATGAGATTTATCGCACACAAGTTTAAAAGGGAGCGACATGTCACACCCAAAATTGTTTTAAATGAAAAACACAAATTTTTAAAGTTTAATAACATATGACATGTCGCACCAAATGTTATTTTAGGTGAGATACACATGAGGGGAACATAAAAACATTTTTCATAATATGGTTGTACCCAAAGTTTTAAGAAGTGAAACACACATAAGATGGTTGCACCCAAAACTTTATGGAGCCTCACATGAAGGAAAACTTTCCTTCATCACATCATTGGAATGTTTCCTTGCTTCCTTCATCACATCATTGGAATGTTTCCTTGCTTGCTCCATATTGCACTCAAATGCCTTTGCTCATGAAAGAATGTATCACACTGATAATTATTTTTGTCACTATGTGTCATATGGCACTCAAAGTTTTTTTCTGTCACAACACGCCGTATCACACAAAGTTATTTTTATCATGACGTGCCATATCACACTCAAATCTATTTTTTTTGTGACACCATGTTCACCATGGTTCACTATGGTTGAATTCTATTGACTCAAATCTATTTCCTATGCTTTATCATGCATGACTATGGTGAATGATGATTTGACAAAGGTCGATTATGTTTGTACATTATTAACATGCTTGACCACATTTGACTATAGTTGACTATGGTTGACTATTATATATCTTGGTCACCCATGGTTGATTATGGGACCATGGTTGACTATGGGTGACTATGTTTTACCATGGTTGACTATAGTTGGACATGGTTAAACATGGTCGATCATGGTTAACCATGTTTCACTGTGATTTCCAATGTTTGACCATGGTTGACTATGGCTAGCCATGTTTTTACCATGGTTGACTATGGTTGGACATGGTTGACCATGGTTAAAAATGTTTGACTATGATTAACCATGGCTAATTATGGTTGACCATGTTGACTATAGATGAACATGGTTTACTTTGGTTAAGTATGGTTTCCAATAGTTAATTATGGGTGATAATGGTTGATTAATGTTAAGTATAGTAGAGGATGTAGATATGGTTTGACTATGGTTAACTATGGTTGACCAAAAGTGACTAAGGTGGACCATGTTTCACTATGGTTGAAGAGGTTATCTTCAATATTCAATCACATTTCAATGTTCATTAAGGGATATGTCGCATTATGAAATTATGAGGTTCTATATATTGTGATGTTCATCTAGGTAGACTTATGTTGACTAGTCGTGTTCTTCACTAGTTATGTTGCATTGCAACGTTCATCAAGGATTGTGTTGAACTGTGACATTCCTTAAGGGTTATGTTGAATTGTGACTTTAATCAATAATTGTGTCACAATTGAAGCATTCACCTTGGCTAACTTTGTTGAATTTCTATGTTCCTCAATGTTTATGTGGCATTGTGATGTTAATAAAGGGTTATGTTACATTGAATTTGGTGGGCCATGGTTGATTATGGATTACCACGATTGACTATGGCTAATCATGTTTTACTGTGGTTGACTAATTTTGACCATGGTTGACTATGGTTGGACATGGTTGACCATGGTTAACCATGTTTGATTATGATTGACAATGTTTAACCATGGTTGACTATGGTTAGCCATGTTTTTTACCATGGGTGACTATGGATGCACATGGTTGGCCACAATTAACCATGTTTGACTATGATTAATTTTGAGAAAGATTTGACCATGTTTCACTATGGTTGACAATGGTTGAAGAGGCCATGAAACTTTATCTTATGTGCCTATATCACACTTGATAAAAGAGGTGTGATACACATAAAATACTTCCCAAAAGCGTGTTGCATGAAATATTTTCTTCATGTGACATATCACATCTCTCCAAACTTTCCACCTCTACAAAAACCTTTTCCATGCAATACACATAAAATGGGTTTCCAAAAGCAACATGCACCAAAATTTTGTTTCGTGTAATAAAGGTATGCATCATATCGCATAGACCAAAAATTTTCTTCCTTGAGATATATCACATAATTTTTTTCTTCATGCGACATATAGAATCTCCTCAAACTTTGTACCTCTATGACAAGATTTTCCACATCGCATCATTTCCATGTTTATTTGTGTAAGATACATCATACTTCCTCATAATTTTCACCTTCATGACATGTTGCACCAAAGTTTAAAAGTGGTGCGTTCACACCAAAGTTTTGTTTCATGTGATACACCCAAGACAAAGTTTTCAAGTCAAAACTTTAATATGTGATGCATCTTTACTATACATTGTCTTCCATTACTTATCCTGGTTCTTTTCCCTCTGACATGAAATATTCTAAAGTATTTTTTTAAATATAAAATCAAATTGTTATTGATTAGAGATATCAAATTGTTAAATATGACTACTTATTTTGATTTCACAGGTGTTTTAGTTGTTTTAGTTTCCATACAGAAGAGGATATGATGTACATTGTATATATCCTTCTATTTTTTTCATTTGTTTCTAGTTGTTGATGTAAATATTTTGTGTATATATAAGAAGTATCTTTCACAAAATTAAAAAATAAAAAATAAAAAATAAAATTAATAATGTCATCACTCTTGTATTTGTAGATTCAAAGGACTTGAAAGAAGAAAAAAGGAAGAATGGTTAGGCTCATTTCTATTGTATGTGTAGATTCAAAGGACTTGAAAGAAGAAAAAAAAGGTTGTAGATGGTTGTTTAAATGTTGTATTGTTTTGGGTTTACAACAATTTATTCATTTTTGTGTCTTTATTCTAAGTGAATTAATTCATGGGTCATTGACAAGAGCATGTGTGATTTTGTGCTTGCTTCATGGTTACTATTAATCATGTTCGAATGCATGCATTTGCATCTTAGAGTAGTTGAATTTACTTATCATTGGGGATAACCCCTACTGTTGACCAAGATCATATTGACTTGTCCACATGTTATACAACTTGAGATAAAAAAAAAAGAGAGAAATACTTGAAAATAAAAGGATTAATGTAGCCTCATAATTGAACATGAGTACTTTCTGATGGAACCACAAAAGTAGGCATAGGACAAACCACTTCAATTTGATAATTTCATAACCACAAAAGTAGGCATAGGACAAACCACTTGAATCTGATCATTTCATTACCGCTATAATGGACATAGGAAAATGCCCTTGTTTAAAATATAGGGATTTACACATTACAATTGGACTACATGATGCAGAGGAAACCTCAATGAAATTAAAAACTTTGGCCCACTACATTTTTAATGTCACTTCTCACATCCATAATTTTTCATTTCTCCTGCATCAGATGCTATAATTTTTGTCAACACCTATTGATATAATTAATGTTACAACATTACACATAATAACTAGATCTAGAAATGCTCTAGTTACGACTCAACTTAGATAGATTAAAAACCAATCTAATCATGTGTATATTTGAACATTCTTGCCATACTTGGAATAATTTAGACAAACATGCAGTCCTTGTGATCATGCCTCCTCACACATATACCATATACCAATCTTCACACATATATCATCCTTTCAACTTCCCATCTTGATTGAGTAGACAAGGTCTACATAGAAGGGAAGATGGTAAATGAGAGAATTGAAAGAATTTTTTTAAAGGGAGTAGGAAAAAAAAAATAATAATATATTGGAAATGAAAATATCAACCTGACAAATATACTTGAGGCATCAGAGATATATGTGTTCTAGGGATATGGAAATGAAAATTTCATAAACAAGGGACATCTGTTGTTAATGGAAAGGCCATTCAATAAGTAAGTAACAACATTAAGTAAATCTTGTATGAAATAACAAAACATTAGAGTCCATAGTGGAAGGTTGAGAGGAAATGTGATGTAGACTGCAAAACATTTGTGAACACAAGTTTGTATAAAATTGCAATGAAGGAAATGTTGCTAGACACTATGAAATTTATGGTGGAAACAATTACAAGTGTTGTTTTTTAGTTGAGAAGTAGTTACCTAAGAAATGTGGTTATGAGAGGTTCGTTGAAGGTGCACCACCAAAAATGAAAATGGACTTGTTAGAAGAGAAATGATAGCACAAATTTGGAATGGGGCAAGGCCTCTTCTAGATTTTTTTGTGTCATATGGGGATTGTCCTTCGTTCTTGTACCTTTCCAAGGTAAATGCTAGGGAGATGTGAAGATCCTTCAAGGAGGGGACTCTAGATATTGTAGTAAAGGCTAGACCTTGTTGTTCAATTGTATCAATGTCAACTATAACTTTTGGTAATGTCATCCCTTGAGATTTCTGTATTGTTAATTCCCATGCCATTTTAATTGGGATTTGAGTATGATTCCCCCTTTGTATAGGTGGAATTGGAACAAAAGTAGGATTATTGGGATCCTATGGAGGGCCAATGCACTTGTTGAAGATCACAACCACAAATGTTGGTAGCTATGGAGGTTTATGGTTTTCTTTGTAGAATATGGTAGTAATTTGACTTAGTGATCCATTAACAAGGCTAGATGCAACCCATACATTAAGTGTTGACATCATTTTTTGGCTAGTGAAGAGTAATACTTTTGTATCCGATTGTTCATCTTCAAATGTAGAGGGAACATGATTGTTTATTTTCTCAACATTTTAGAGTGCTCTTGGAATGGTTAAAACTTCAACATTTGTTGATTATGATGGGTGGAAAATTTGTTGGATGCAAATAGGTGAATTGAAGCATGGAAAGAACACAACTCATCTTGAGAAAGGAATGAGTCTGTCTTTGACATGACAAGGTTCCAATCCCCCAAAGAAGGTTATTTATTTCTAATGTTGTGAAGGAAGTTCTTGAAGGTGACTTGTAATGGGTCATCCCGTCATTGACAAAATTTAGTTTGTAGAGTGATCATTGTGCTAAAGATACACCAAAGTGTAGATCCATGGGATGTGCTTACATATAATGGAATGTCCTTGATAGGTGGAAATTGTTTGAGATCTCCAACAAGAATAATAGAGAATCCCCAAAAAGGTTTTATTTTATTTTTTATTTTTTATGTAGAGGGAATGCTTCTCGAAGTTTCTCATTGATGTGGGTGAAAAGTGTTGGCCATATGAAGCTCATTTTGTTAGTGAGAATGTATCAGATATTCTTAAGGTCTTCTTGGAGGATGGAAAGTGAGTTTCCTTATTGATCTTGTATCTTGCCTAGTGTTGGTACTTGGAATAAGTATTGTAGTGGTACCTAGACATTGTTTTCAAAGCTTATACTCGGCATCTCCATAGATGGAGTATGTTAATTGTATGTGCCTATATCTTTGTATGTAACATGTAAATTGCATATCATTGTAAGACATGTATAGGAATGCATACCTGTTTCCAATGTGTCCCTAATGATTTGGATAACTTATTTGGTATAGTGTATAAACCTTTGTTATGGAATTGTTAAACACTCATAGGAGTGGGCCATGTGTTTTCTAGATGCTCTATGAGTGGACCATGGTGGTTGTAAACTCCAGGAGGTGCCTAGAAACTGGGAGTCTTATGTACATTTAGGGGGAGCTATCAATAAGTTGAATGAACCATGTACCTAAAGGAAATTGTATTAGGACGACAGTTGGGTACTCGTGTATTCTAGTGGATGGTTATTCCTTTATATGTACTTTGACAGTTTAGTGTTGTCTACATGATTAAGGTATGAAATGTAAGTTCCAAGTTGGACTAGATATAGACTTTGATGATGGGAAGGTTCTTCAATTCACGGTGGAGAATTTGTTACATAGGACTTGATCCTGATGGAAGACCTGACCTAACTAAGATTGAGACAAGTACTCGTTAAGGGGGAGTGTTGGAATAATTAACTTCTACTTGTATTATATGTGAACATATTAAAGGTTGTGATTTTTATTATCATTGGTCAATGTGAGGTAGATCTTATCTCTACATGAATAGTTTAAGTCTATGTTTTAGGAGGTTGTTGGATCTGTTTGGATATGAGAAATTCTCTCCAACTAGTTAGCTCCTATATATTTTTGTGTGTGGTTGATATATTCTCTTAATAATTTTTTAGTGTCACCAAGATAATGTGTCTATCCTGAGGCAACATTCATGTATTTATGTTTATTATTACATTGATAGAGCACGTAAACACAATTTTTGTGTCCGGAAAAAATATATACTCTCCCATTTCTCTACACAATACTCATCAACATAATGAGGGAAATCCTCACCTAGAATTCTATAGCCTATGGCCAAAAACGACAGGCCCTTTTTGAAGCCATCATAGAGCCCCTACGGGTTGCAAACACCCCCCCTAAAAATGGAGATGAATAATAGGGAGCCCTTCATTAAAATACAGGAGTCAAATTATCATGTTTTAAAAGAACATGTGATGACCATAGTTTTATTTTTATTTGTTTGCATAATGTCATGAAGACAGCCCCACCAACACAAATTATGGCTTTTGGTACATTTTCCTTACCAACAAGACTTATCTTCCCAAGGCTTATCAACCCAACTCTTTCTCAATTATCCCAATACTTATTGTCCCAAAATTTTCTAGTCTATGACTTTTATTTGTTTGCATAATGTCATGAAGACAGCCCCACCAACACAAATTATGGCTTTTGGTACATTTTCCTTACCAACAAGACTTATCTTCCCAAGGCTTATCAACCCAACTCTTTCTCAATTATCCCAATACTTATTGTCCCAAAATTTTCTAGTCTATGACAAGTACAAATATTTTCTTGTGTAAAATAAAAAGGGGCCAAATTAATTGTACCAGGAAGTTCTTTCTACAACTCAAGATTGTAACAAATGAAAATGCACACACACACACAGACCCATGAGGTGTATACCAATTGGTTTGTGTGGGGTTTAGTCCTCATCGGGTCAGAGGTTCAAACCTCATGGGGAGGGGTTGAGGGTGGGAGCCATTTGTGGGGAAAATAAACTATCCCATGAAACGTTCAAGCTCGATCGAGTCTCACACAATTTTGATGACAACATCCCACTCTTGGGCATATCAGTCTTCCATCCAACATTGGGGTTGGCCCCAACCTAACCTGAATTATATATATATATATATATAATCAATCTTACTTTAGATTTATCAAATGTTATTGAAGGATAAAATCACTTTAAATGTAAACATTTCCTTAAGTTATTTCACTATCGAAAAGCTTTGTGTATTAGAAAGATTTGTTCAGTCTTGATGTTTTATAAATATAGACTTAAGTGATGGTATTTAACTTGTGTGGAATAATGTGAATAATATTTTATATGATTCCTAAAAAGAATAGTCTATTTAATTTGGACCTATACATGAATAGATTACATTAATTCCAAAAGCAATAAGCGCTTTGCAAAATAAGAGGAAGATTAATTTTATGAATTATTACCCAAACAAAATCCTAAGAAGAATCTCACATGATGTTGTAAATGTAAGAATTAGCTTGGTCTTTTGTTGATGTGAATGAAAAAAGACAATATAAACTACTTTGATATAATCTTAGTAGTCATGTTCAATATGCATGTTCATATTGTAATTTTACACTTTAATGTCCAAAATATATGTAAATGGCACTAATATCAATGTGCTTGTCACAAACCTAGACTCAATGCAACAACTATGCTGTGGGGTTATTACTCAAAGGATTTTTCTCTATAAACTCAACATAAAACTTCCACATGCATAATTATTTTGATTATATATATTAAAGAAAAGATTTACATTAAACATAGGAAAAACAACTAAAGAACTTAATACTTATATGTGTCTAACTTGTTTCGACGATGTCCACCCAAATGGTGCAAACAAGTCTTCGACTTTGATCACAATGCAATCACAAGAGAATCACACTTTAAGGGCACTCTTTGTCCCAACCAATGCAAACAACATGAAACCTATGATGTCCCCCATGCATGGCTCCAACTCAATGGGAATATTCAGTGGTTCACTCACCTAAGGCTCAAATCAACAAGAAACACCTTTACCCAAGCAATGGTATCCATTGTCCACGGTATCACACTGATACTAGCAAGTGTGTGACAAGGAGGCCTCTGGTTACAAAATCTCCTTTCTTCTCAAGGCTCTAGTGTGCAAGCATTCTATTCACTCTTTCTCTTAATACCACAATACCTTAAATAATGGGGTTCTTCTCTCAAACAATGTCAAGCTCAAACAATGTGATTTATGACACCCATTAAGCTAGATACATCTCCAATGTCCTCATACCCACTCAAAGAAAGTTGTAAGTAGTATTTAGTTTCCCAATCACTTCCTAGGCCTATGACCAAAATAAATTTCCCTTCCCCATAATAAAACTAGAATAACACACAAACCCATAAAACCCTAAGAGTACTTTCCTTTCCCTCTAATAACCAAAAAACAACAACCTACTTTCCTTTCACATTAATACCCAAAAGCAACAATGTACTTTCCTTAATATCAAGAGACAACACTTTCCTTTAGCAATCATTCTTTTTGAAAGAAAAAAAAAGGTAATTAAAAGTCATAATTAAGTGCTAGGGATAAATTAGGGCTAGGGAAATTTAACAAAGGTCATAGTATAGGTAATTCCTAACTTGATCTCAACTCCTTTGGGCCTTAACCCCTAATTGGATATTGGGAGGAATATTTTCTCAAAATAAATCATCATTTACTCTGGCCTCATGGGGTCCTAAAACTTCAAGGCTAGGATATTATCATTGAACTGGAGCCTCCTTAGAGTAGGATTCCCTTATGGTCTTAATATTCATTCAAAGTTGAGGTGGTTTGATGTGACAATTGGGAGGTAGTTCTTGTACTCTCCCCACTCGGGTTAAAATCCTTGAGGAGACTTTGTTCCATTGTGAGAAGGCTAGAAGGGTAGACACCCCCTAGGATAGAGGTCCACTAAGGTCTTAGGATGTCTCGACCTTTGCTAAGTCATAAGTTATTGGTATATCTAGTTTGTGGGCTATTGGATATACTCCTAGGTTATAATAGCATCTAGTTTCTTTAATATTGGGCCTAATCCAAGTCACTTTAACGAATTACCAATTCCCATGGCTAAAAGAAAAATATCCATTCAAGTTGCTTCCAACCTCTTACTAAATGAGCATGAATCTCGATAATTGTGCTCTTGCAATCAATATCAATAATCAAATAACATAAATCCCCTTTAACGTTCTTCACATTGTTCCCGACATCTAACCTTGATCACTATTAATCCAAAAACAAATAATATCCATATTACATACATTAATCACATCATTTCATTGTTAATCCAAAAATCTCATATAATCATTCCAATCAACATATAACTACAATCATAATAAATCAGAACAATATGCAAAACATGTATGCTAAAAAAAAAATGTCTCGATGTGCATCACGTACTTTTAAAGCAAACATCGAGTACATGGCTACTACTAAAATAGTTGACACTCTAAACATGACAAATACTTATACTATAAACATGACAAAATGTTGACATTTTGATTGCAATGAAGATTGAAAAAATCAACAAAATGTTGAAATTTTGATTGCAAATACGACTGAAAAAATCAAATCAACTAGATCAACATTTAAAAGAATTATGATTAATTTTAATCACCCACTCGAACTCGAACTTTTAAAAAAATATTATTATTATTTTTTTAATGAAATATTGAAATATTAATAATTATCCATTTTATTTAAAAATATAATTTTTATATTTGGTTTTGGAGTATGATTTAAAATTGTTTCTATTTGGTTAAGAGTTTGGTTTCCTTAATAAATTTGTTTGGTTAAAAACTTGTCTTGGTTGGACAAAAGAAAACAAGTTAACAACTAGAGAATCTTTACATACCACCAACAAGTTATTTCAAAAACATGGTTTTCCTTAAATAATGATTATGAGTAAACTTACATTAAATTATAAAAACCAATAATAACTATCAACACTACAAATTGACATACTCAATTATAATAAATTTTCTCACTATAATAAAAAAAAATATTGTTTCCATTTTTCTACTCTATCCACGTGTATAAAACTCCTACTTCCACAGTGCAATAGCCATGCCTATAAAACTCCTACTTCAATATTACAATAGTGACTAAGCGCACCAAACTCATACATCGATATCGTATATTAGTCTTACCAATAATTGACTTAGGAAATAAGTCGGTGTAGTACTCACGTGCACTTCTCTTTATTAAACCGAATTTTACACCTTGACTTCCACACACATGTGCAATGAGCAAATATTTATTGTATTTTTTAGGATATATTGATAGGAACGTAAAATTTCTAGGAAATCTATTAGGGATGCTTATAATGAGTCCTTAAAAATCGATAAGATCAATACGTACAAAGCCCTAATTAAAAGGAAAAAAAGATACTATATCAATAAAATGCAAGAACAACTTTCACAACTATACAAGTTGGATCCTAAGAAGTTCTGGA